>CAJPEV010002495.1:23766-41159 GCA_905338385.1 Darwinula stevensoni | reverse complement strand
GAAGCGCTCGTTATGCCGGAAGTAATTGACCTTTTTCGTGTACCGCCTTATCCTCAGGGCCCAAGCTTGGATCTTCATCTTCACGTTCTC
This sequence comes from Darwinula stevensoni, assembly GCA_905338385.1. Lineage (NCBI taxonomy): Eukaryota > Metazoa > Arthropoda > Ostracoda > Podocopida > Darwinulidae > Darwinula > Darwinula stevensoni. Next base: position 41,069 of record CAJPEV010002495.1, on the reverse strand, counting down.
TATGGCGGTCGGGAGATCGGCATCGGAGGTGATCTTGTACTTGGGGCACAGCCGCTTGTAGGTCAGTTTCACTTTCCGGGACGTGTTTCCCTTCTTGATCTCTTGAAGGGTACTAAGGTCTCGCCTTGCTGCATCGATCCGGCTTTGGAGGCGCCTCTTCCAAGGTGGAATCGAGGAAGGGCTCTTCCCGGGTTTTGGGGTCGGCTTTTCCGGTCCTTGCCTTTTTTGATTAATTGTAATGGCAGCTGCAAAGGCACGGTGGTTCAGCTCAGTCAGATCGCAGTCTGCAAGGTCGCAGGAGCTGATGATCTGGTTGATCTCCTCGATGTCTTTGGATGGTAAGGTTGAGCTTTAGTTGTCTTAGTCGGGGTCGGTCGGACATCTGTAGGTACCGCAGATCTTCCAGATGGTCGAGGAAGGCGATTCTTAGTTCTTCAGAGGGCGTTTCTCGCTCTGAAGGAGCCTTGATTGCCCTCGGTGGAACCTGAAGTGGAGCCTCTTCAGGTATTGCCTCCTCGTTTGCGGGTACATTACATTCGGGTTTGTCTGGCTGGAGGGTGTTCAGGTCATCCTGTTTGATGTTTTCCCGCTCCAGTTCTGAGAGCATGTTGTTCCGCTCGATATAGAGTCTTTGATTCGCAAGTCGTTGCTCGTTGATATTCAGTTGGAGGGTGTTCAGGATTTCCTGTTTGATGTTTTCCCGCTCCAGTTCTGAGAGCATGTTGTTCCGCTCGATATAGAGTCTCTGATTCGCAAGTCGTTGCTCGTTGATATTCAGCTCTGAGTAAGATTGATTCCAGAGCTCGAGCATTTTCTTCCGGTACGCTCCTGGCGCATCGGATCGTGCTTGATAGTAAACCCGCATGACGTCAATGTTCATGGATTTTGTCCATTTCATACGTTTCCGTGCGGGGGGCATATTTTCTGTAGCAGAGGAGGGTCGACTGTCAACCCCGGCCCCTGGGACAGAGTTGGGTGTTTCACCAGTAGCCCTTACTCCCACTTCTGCCTAGTGAGGAACAGGAACGTGAGAGCCTCCGGACGCCAACTTTTCACTGACTGCACCGGTAGACCTGCAGCCAGCGCGGCCCTTTTTATCCTGGGCGACGGCCGAGCCAGTATGAATTTTCCTTAGTTGTGGCATCATGTTTCCATGAGTGTGAGGACCTGGCAGGTGAGGCGCATGCGCCACAGCCACCTGTTGCACAGGGTGCACATGGTGATCCTCTGATCCACGGGGCACCACGGCCGTTGGACTGTCGAGAGTCTCATCCGCCCTTTATCGGTGAAGTGCCCAGCCCCGCCTCAGGCAAGCAGCTCGGCTGTTCCAGATCTATCATATCAGCCATTACGCGTATTTCTACTTGGTGTAGTTTGAAAGCTATGAAATTTGCCCTAGGGGTCATATGCGCGAGAAAGGCGATATTTTCAAAATTCATATTTAAATTAGCAATGGAAAGAAAAATGAAAATTTTAGGATTTGGAGCTTCATGTAAGACCTGATAGCTTTGAAAATTTTCACATTTATCATTGTCAGTTGGCATGGAATGACCCATTTCCCTTCTTTAATTACATGCATAAGTACGACTCCAGTCATGACATCGATTTTCAATGGTCTCAGGCCAGAAGAACAACACTTGAATGTTGAAATTCCTCCTGGACCAAACCCGACCCGAACAAGGATCTTGGAAAATTCGGCACTAGTCGGCCGAGTCTGGTCTGATTGGGGCGGGCCACAGCCCATGCAGGGCTACAACCCCTGGTTCCTCCAATAGTGCAAACGACTGCTGTTTTCCTACAAACTCTTGGAATTCTCTCTTTCCTCTCTGAAATGAAACACGGGACTACGGAGCGGCATTGTTTACTCAATTGCGGAAAGTATTAGGATTGTGGGTAGCTAGAGTAAAAATAGCATGTTTAAAAACAGGTGCGCGTTTGTTTGCGTGTTTACATGTATGTTTAGATTACTTCACTATTTAATGACAACTTCAAATGAATATGCGATCTGGAGCATGCGAGAATACCTATTCGTCAGCGACTGATTGTGCGGTTTTGGATTGCAAAGAGCAAAATAATTATCCACTGGAGATCATGAACTCCAGCTGGACTTGCTCCCCATAATTTGACTTGAAAAGGAGCTATAATCGCCGCGGTCATCAGAAACCGAAATGACAAGCCAGGCCCAACCATGCCTCTTAAGATCAAACTGCGACAGTTTCCAAGCTTTCCAATGTTTCGCTCATGACTATCAACAAGTGCTGTTGATGTGCAACAAGTGCAATCATTCAAACGATTTGGAATTTATTTTCCTGAACCTGTATTTTTTCCATGGACAGTTGTATTTGGTTCTTTCAAGAGTGCGGCGCTTGTAGAACGTCAAGGCAGATGATAAAGCCTGGACCCCGATGGTGTCGCAACTCAGGCAACGATGGCGAATTCAATTGAAAATACTGCACGATTTTTTAAAGTAAATTTCAATAATTCATAGGTTTACATGTTCTGCAATAAAAGTCAAGAGATCACATTTTTAGAGCTACTATTTTACGGTGGAATTCTTTTTTAACATTTGGAAGCATTTTTAACAATTTTTTCCGTCCATTAGAAGGAATGCAGGTGTACATGCTCTTAGTCGGAAATTTTTACGATGTAGATTCGGAAATTTCCTAATTTTTTTACGGTGAAAAAATGCTTCTCTCTGGAGGGGTCCCTACCAAGCGCTATTGATATGGCGAAGGCAATGACAAAAACTCCACATGGTACTTGATCTGGCTGGCGCTGGACAGTATGGTACACAACAGATGGTGAGTTGTAAAATGTGGCAGTGCACAGGAAGTAATTCTAAGCTCAAACTGTCTTACACATTGATTTTCTTGGTGTCTTAGGTGTATATGCAAGTCCAATGACCTACTTTGCCTACCCCAACGCCCCAAAACAGAGGAATTGCAAATTTCTTGGTCCTTTGCCTACACTCTGATAATTATGAATTAAATGATAGTACTTCCTTAAGCTTCCTTAAGTACTAAACTTCCTTAAAGCGAAAATCTGTATGGAAGGCCAATAAATATTCGAATTTATTTTAAGCTTCACATCAAGGTAATATGTCGGCTATGCAGTGTGCTCAATTTGGGCGCGTGTGAATACTGTTATTTGCTGTTGTTTCAGGACGGATTCTCTCACCACAATTCTAGGTTGTTTTCTCATGGGTAAAGATGGCAAAGAATCACCTGGTGCATCTCTCTTCAGAACAGAAGAATGATGAGAATCACCTCCAGCAGAGGTAGTCTTATCATCATCTTTCAAAGTGTGTGTTGTATGCTTAGCTGAAGCGTTCAAAATTGGATTTTAGGGAATCTCACCATATTCAGGTCTGGATCTCGTTCTCAGCACGGATGAGGCACACACGGCCAGGATCGTTGTCCCTCCCGCTCACCAGCACTCCATAGAAACCCTCTTGACCTTCTACAGCTCCATCCATGCCAAAGGTCCTCATATTTGGTACTTCAGTTTGTCTACAACCGAGATGGAATCTGCTGCTCTCCCAGGGCTAAACATGAGGAGGGGGGCTCCCCTGATTCTGCTGGCGATACCCGGCAAGTTCTCCTGACTTGCAGAGCTAGCAAAGTTAAGTGTTGAATCCAGATTCCCGCAGGTGAAACTTCTCCTTAACCAAGCAACATGCTTAACAGGACCAAGTGTCAAGTATGCGGAGAGAGTCAAGGGCACCTCCCCGGCAAGTGAGGACGAGGTTCTCCTTCTGCAAGTTATCCTGTTGGAAATGGAAAAATCGCAGGCCAGAAAACCAGAAGCAGAACAAAACTTTTTGTGGAGTAAGTCTTCGACTTAAGTCAAATACTTACTTCACATGCCAGATGGTCGTGCTGTGATTTTTGACGAAGGATGGGAAAAGGAGGCATTGCGTCGGACAAGTGCTAGAAACAGCACCGACCCCTTGGTTTTCTTCGAAAACACGAAACGAACGCGCCCGCGCTATCAATTAAGACACACCCAATTACTACACATTGACCTCTTACAGTTCGTGGAAAGAGCGCGTTCAGGGTGGCGATAAAGCAATGAGACGTATCGCGTCCGTATTTCCAATTAATGTGGAGTTATTCCACCTTCCTTCTTCTGCTGCTGCGTTTGCCTAACGCGCAATCGTTTCAACACTTGCATACAGTGAGTGAAGTAGTGTTTCCAACAGTCATTACCGCGGCGCGCGAGTTGGGGTTCATCGAGGATGATGGAGAATGGAACCGTTGTATGGCTGACAGCGCACCGTACATGATGCCTAGGGTGCTGCGCGGGTTGTACCCCATGATCCTCATTCACTTTGTACGCTATGATCCCCATTCATCCCCATTATTCACGCCGATCCATTGAGACTTTGGAACGACTACTGCACATGCGATAGGAGGACTTCCCAGGCAATAATTTTTCGTCGGGCCATCGATGGCTTTTCGCGACCCGCATATAAGCCGTAGTTGGGCCAGCATTGTTATATGGTTGACTCATGGTTGGTTTAAGTTGGCTTATAGTGGGGCATGTCCTGTTGGCCCTTAATTCGGCCAACTTTGGCTCATTGTTGGGAAACCGCACATGCCCCAACCATCGGCCGACTTTTCACAATGGTGAAGATGTATAGGAAAAAGAAAACGATAGGCAAATCGCATCTACAGCTTCATGCATCTTTCAACCTCTTAATGCTCCTTCGTCTGGAAGTGTTGAAGAGCGGGGCCTTATCTGAGTACTGTACACAGGTACACTCCTCCCGTCAAGAACAAGCTCTGAAGCTACACCCCTTCTGGATGCTGAGTCATCCAGGAGCGGAATCAAATGGGAATGCAAGGGTGTATGGCCTCCCATAGGTTAGGCACACCTTACACATATTTGAATACACATGGTCACACCTGTAAACGAAGATAATGCACTCGCGTGGCTGATTGTGGAAAGGAGAAGGATCCTCCCCAGGACTTCCGTGGAAGTTCCTGGTTTATTCCAGAGCAAGGTTTCATCTTCAGAGAAATGTTAAAAGGAATTCGACTGTCTTCCTCTGAGATCTATGTGGAAAACGATAGGGAACCGTCTCAAAGGGGCAGGGGACTCGTCTCAGTAGTATCCGGGAAGTGACTCCCCACTGCGACCACTTTGGCTCCATCTCATGCCGGTTTTCGGAACCTTCCCAACCACATTGGCCTATCTTCAGCGAATGGTTGGTAGGCCAACTCACAAGTGATTCACAAATGTGAGTTGGTCTGCCAATGATTCGCCAAAAATGGGCCAACTCCCCCAGCAATGGCCCGAAGATAAACCAACGAAAATTTTTGACTGGGTTCGTCCGCGGTGGTGATTCTGAAGAAGTTGCGAATGTGTTGGCGCTGAAAGAGATAGGAAAGATGCTACAAACTGGTTGGACTGCCTGTGCCTCCAGATGCCAAGAACATTGCTCACGCAATGATATACGAGTTGTTTGAAGAGCGGAACCGCGGCAATGAGATAATGGCGATGCTCGATGAGGTTCAGCGCGAAGTTGCTTGACAAATATTGGTGGGAGGCCAGCGAAGAGGTGCACAGCGTTGTTTCGTTATTGATGGCGATGGTGGCACTGGTAAAACCTTCCTATACGAAGCGCTAATTTGTGTTCTGCGCAATATGGATCTGACGGTGCTGTCAATTGCGTGGACGGGAATCGCAGCAATTTTGTTGCCAGATGGCAACCTGTCACACCGCATTCAAACTTCCAATCCATCTGCACAATTAGTCCAATTGCAATTTGAAAGGAAAGGCCAAAGATCAGTTACGAACTGCTTATGTGATACTCTAGGACGATGCGCCAATTGTTCCGAATGATGCGTGTAGGTTTAGGTTAGGTGGCGTTTTTTTCCAGCTTCTCCCAATTGTCCCCAAGGCATAGAGCAGCAAGATTCTTGCTATTAATAAATGTATCAAGATGAGCCCACTTTGGGAACATTTCCGCAATTTTCATTTAACTACAAATATGCGAGCAAACGCCGATAAGGTGAATTTGCACATTGGTTGCTTGAGCTTGGGAATGACACTTCCCAGGGCTATGGGCCGAAGATCAGAAATCTCCGTGCATCTCCGCGATCTTTGCCAAGCAAACAATTTGGTGAAGGAAGTGTTTAGTCGAGAGCTTCGCGTCCGCGAAGGGGAATTGCTTAGTCGGCGTGCAATTTTGTGCCCAAAGGATGAGCATTCCCGTTTGATGAACGAAGATATTTTGTCCCGTTTGGAAGGTGCATCGAGAACATACAAGAGCACTGAAAGTGTAAAGGCAGTTCGGGCTGATGGCGATAATCGTGAGCAGGCCAACTTTCCCGTCGAGTTCCTCGGTTCGTTGAACCAAAACGGTTTACCGCCTCATGGTCTCAATCTTGAAGTCGGTGCCATTGTCATGCTATTTCGAAATCTGTCTATTGAAAACGGCATTTGCAATGGCATTCGGTTGATTGCTGGAGATATGAAAGATAACGTCATCAAAAGTCGAGATGATCACCTGTGCGCGGAGCAGAAACTTGCATTTACTGCCACGAGTGTTACACGACACAGCAACCGATCCGAGTATTCCCTTCGAGATCTGCTGAAGATATTTCCGGATTTGTGTGGCTTACGGTATGACTATCAACAAAGCTCAGGGACCAACGTTTCACATGTCTGGTCTCTTGCTGCCGGAGCCCGTTTCCTCTCGCGGTCAGCTATATGTTGCGTTTTCTTGAGTCCGATCTGCCGATTGTCTAAAAAACAAGTGATCGATGCCAAAGACTAGACCTATCCGATCATGGCGTTTTAACGGACAATGTCATGCACAAGGAAGTTTCGTCAATTCTAAATTCGAATTTCATTTATGAATCAGTTTTGATATCAAACTGTATGTTCTTTATTTCGATTTTGAGATTTATCTTTGCGTGATTTCTTTACTAATTTAGCAAATGTTTCAGATTTTGTAATCATTTTCCCTCGTTTTTCGCTTTTCGAATTTCAAATCGTATTTTCCATTCATATTTCAATGTTCCATTTGTGATTAAGTGGGAGATGTGCTCTCGATGACAGTACAAGTATTGATAACAGCTTCTCTTTCGATGAAAAAGAAGAAAAATCGCAGGCTTTAATGTCTATAATTTACGGTTGTCCTCAGCTTCTCCTTTCTACTAGCCGGAAAATGCGAAAACACGATAGTGTAAAAATATATAAAACTAGCTTTCCAATATCCACTATCCAATTAAATAATCCAATTAAATCTAAATTCCACTATCCAATATAATGGTCGCGCTTTCGGCGCTCCATTATATTGGGTAGTGATTAAGTCATTCATTTTTTGCGAAATGGGAAACACGTATTTAACGTATTTACGTCCCCATTGAAATACGTGACATATGGAGTCGAAAGTCTTGATTTTTATCAAACTCTTTACTTCTATGATTCTATGTGTGCTTAACTTTATATATGTTCTTGTGTCCCTTTTAGTAAGGGTGGAGAATACATTTTGAAATATTTCCCTCCAATAATCTACACTAAGGAGACATATTTCAAAAGTAGGATTTTTCCTGTACTCAACCATTAAACAGGTACTGCTGAGGGAAATTTAAATTTTCTATTTTTGTTTCGTTGGATCAAAAAAATTTCAGGAAAATGGGATTTGAAAAAAAGAGCCCTGATGGGTTTAAGTGAATAAATTTTCTTCTTCTGAAAATGAGACTCAGGGAACTCCATACCTTATCCGTTTCCCCTTTTTGAATTAGCGTCAGTCAGTCACGATCGTCTATATACATTAGAAAAGTATAATTTTTTCTTCACGCAGCTATCCATCAGGTACCTATTTGCCAAGTTTTTTAACTTTCATGCGCCCTCTGTTTTGCTGGATCAGAAAATTCGTGAAAATACGCCTTTACCGAAATCCATCCTCAGTGAACTACATGCCCACAACGTTTCAATATTATATGATACGTTTGCCCTTTTCACTGGTGAAAAAACATGTTTGGAAAAGCCGAGCCACCCTAACGCTATACCGGACGGGATGCACCATGAAAGTTGAATACTCCCTCAGCTCAGTAATATCATGTCACTTTTACGTGTGCCAAGTTTCACCTTTCCATTTCTATACAATTCGCTACGGCAAAAAAAAAACATCTCGAAAAAAATCCCCAGTGTATGTGTCGAGACTTAACATTTTTATTTAACTCCTTCTATCAATTGTCACATTCATGCAAAGTTTCTGCTTTCCATGTTCATCAGTTTAACTGATGCAAGAAAATTATATGAAAGCATCTCCCTTTGAAATTTGTGCCCCCAGGGCAATTACTTCCAAAGTCTGAAGTTTTCTGTAGCATCCCGATAGGTAGTTATGTACCAAGTTTCATCTGTCCACACTAGTTCAATACGCCAGGACAAAAAAAAATACTTGAAAACGTAGGATCACAAAAATATGCCCCCAGAACATGGACGAAAATTTGAATTTTTCCTAAACTCGTTTCGGTAGGCACCTCCATGCCATGCTTCAGCTTTCCATGTCTCTCCGTTTTACTGAAGCAAGAATAATGTTATGGAGGGGGAATGAGTAACGGGACATGGAAAGCAAAAAAACCCAAAGGAAAGTCTAGGTAATGGCCGGGAATTGAACCCGGACCTTCTGATTGCCAGCCAGACATGCTATTCCTACACCACCGATCCCTCGCTGAGTTCATCCTCATCTGTCACAAAATATATTTAAGAAAAACGTTTCCCCCCAAAATTTGTAACCCCAGGACATGTACCTCCAAAGTCGATTTTTTCTGAACTCTGTATCCCAAAAGGTACATGTGTACCAAGTTTCAGATTTATAACAATTCTAGAACATGGTTAGAATTAGCGTCAGTCAGTCAGCCACGATCGTCTATATATATTAAATAAATTAACTGGCCCTGACAATTTAAAAATGGCTGCCTCCATGAATATTCTATTAGCTTTTGCATCGCTAAGCTTAAATGTCTCATATCAATTTATTCATTCCAATTTGTTATAAAACGAGCGGAATTCGATCACCGACAGTCAGTTGAATCTCGCGGGGAATCGCGAGGCCCCTGGCTCACAAGCAAGGCATTTAGATAACCCGTTGCACAAGCATTGCTCCAGTATTTTTTTAAAAGTCTATAGTACTGTAGCTCACCGTTTGCATTGCACAAGAGCGAATGCTTACCCAGCAACTATTGCTGGCTTGTAGCTGATATAGCAGGCCTTCACCTGAAATACAGAGTCGCTCTGAAATTTCAATTCGCACAGGTACTTGTCATGGACCCGGCTGCTACGAACGGAAACGCTAAGAGACCTTTTTTTTTACGTAATCGCGAAACTAGCTGTGAGGGTTAGGTCCCATCATGCTTTGTTGAGGTCCTCAAATTGCAAGGAGTGAGATTGTTGGACCATTTGTTTCCTCTGGGTTAGGGTGCAGCTCCTCCCCCCTCATGTGTTTAAAGGAATTTATAACTTCCGTCCTGATTTAAGAGGAGTGTCGTGCTAGGGCCAGCATGGCCCTTTGCCTAGCACTGTAGGTTTGAATAAAAGGCCAGTAGGAGATCCATAAATAATCTATTGAACTTTGAATTTAAAGAACTAATAAAACTCATGTAAAGAAATAAAGAAGCAAGAGGAAGAAAAGATAATACCAGGCCTAAACCAATCACAGATATGATGGAACAGGTGACTAGGGAAGGGGTTAGGCATAACAGCCAGGCGCAACTTTATTAATATTCGTTTGGCCATGAGCCTGCCCTCACAAGACGTATCTCAAATGCAACTCTGAAAGTAGGATGGATCAATGAAGATAAAGTTGTCGGGTGCATGGATAGTGGAAGGATTCTAGATATCTCTCTACCTGCAACTCCACGGGACTCTCACTTCCAATGTCCAAAAACATGAAGGATGAGGAAGGGAGAAGAACATCTTGCTGCCAACCAGGGCGATGGAAGACTAACACACACACTTTCACACTTGTCTCTGGTTGCTTGCCTCGGTTGTGTTGGATGACACGACACGACGTCTTACTTGTCACCAACGTCACTTTGCCGCAGAGGACCGAAATTGGGCCAATCCAGAACCCATGATAGAACAATACATTAATTTCCCCTTCTATTAAAAAGGCACAGATGTGAGTCCATAAGTAAACATCACCCCTACCCATCTGACAACCGACACACATGTAAAAAGGCCTCCTAATGCATGGGCAATGTCGTTGCTATATTACCCATTTTAAATTCAACACTTTTTTATTTAACTTTTTTTCTAAGAAGATTGGATATACGTGATTGCTTTTTTTACATTTATAGGTCTGGAAAATATTAATAGAATCCTAATGGGTATATCTGAGGAACAAAGCGAGATTATCAGCAGTGGTGACATGTGCGAACAGAAGATGTGTCCTGAAAACTCCTAAAATTTAGACTTCACATTTTGAATTTAAACCTTTTCTCCAATCAACACGTTCAAGGGTGAGTGCTGCGAATGTCAGCACTCTAAGCAAATACTCCACTTCCACATTGCTTGCTGGTTTTCGTAATGGAGCTTCCTAGTTCATATTGGGTCTGGTGATACCTTTATTAAAAACATTCTCGAACCGCTAACCTCGAGTGCACAATGCCTTTCGTTTCCGAGGGCCTGGGTCAAAGGTGTAATTGTGTCTGATGAGGGCAATCTCGACACACTTGCTGGTTTAAACGGCACCATCCTGTCGGTAATCTCGGCACGCTTATGTATCACTACCGTTTACAACGGACTCAAAATTGAATACAACGACCAGATAAAACAATACCCAGTGTGGATGAGAAGGACGGAATATGCAAAATCACAAGATTTCCCAGCATTTTCGGGGTGCGCTTAGAGAAAGTGAGCACTGCGGGAAAACTACAACAGCAAATAAGACTGTTCCAAGGACATGTTAACATTAATCCAATTGAGAATACTTATCTACCCATGCCTAGGGGACTAATTCTGAAAGCAGTATTTTGACGATTAGGAAGTTCAGAGATTATTCCCATTGCCGACATTCACAGCACTTACCATAATAATAATTTTGTCGATAATTATGGGGCTAACAATAAGGCAGTGTTGACAAATAATATTAGAGTGCTGAATGGGCCCTGAATGCATTTCCCTAAAATGTGAGAGTAGCGATAGTAATGGTGAACATGCATTATAAAGTTTATTTTGCCTGAGAGCAGACGACGCGTTCATAGCGAGTCCCTTCGGGCAAACAAACTCGCTATGAGCGCTTTATCTAGCGAGTTTGTTTGCCCAAAGGGGAAATAAACTCGCTAGTACTAGATGATTCTGGGGACTTATCTCTGACAAAGGAACAGAAGCAGGAAGAGCAATCGTGACATGAATATTTGATGCGATTCCCGCGAAACTCGTACTGGGGGTTCTCCTCATATGACTGAAATTTTATCTTTGGAAGCGACGGCATAACAGGCCTCATGATTCGTCTGATCCTTCCCGTGACCCGTGGTTAATGACCCAGTGGCAAAAAATACGAAATAATCACTTATTTCGGTGATGCAACCGTTGTGGTTTAAGCGATACAAAGCCTGGCTGCGAGTGTGACCGTAGCTGAGCCAGTGAAACTTATACCCAGTGAAATTAAATTAAATAGCGATATATGCGATATCGTGGGAGAATATTCCTTGAAGCTGTGGGATTCCCAACCCTCGCGCCTACGCTGCAACATCGAACCACTCTGATTAAGGTGATTTAGGAAGATAAAATCGACCCCCTTGGATCGAAATTTCTCTCTACAAATTGTTGTTGAGACCTCGAGATATACCCTTGGAGTCGATTGGCATTTCTCACAATTCACGCCCAGGGCTAAGAGGTCAAATATCACATTTTGCATGCCTACCTTTGAAAATCTATACTTCCCCAAGGAAACTTGCACCATCCTCCTTGGGACGAAACTCGCTAAATGGAAATGATGAATGCATGCAATTAATTGTCGTTCTCGAGACGTCATGGCGACATGACCCAAAATTGTCGCTCAGCCTAGCTAATGGCCCGGATCGCTCACGTTATATTGGGAGATATATCAAACCGGAGGACCTTATGTCCGGAGGTTAAACATAAAGCGAGCGCGACCCTGACCACTACCCAGTCAAACATTTTTCGTCGGGCCATCGATGGCTTTTCACTGACGCGCATATAAGCCGTAGTTGGGCCAGCATTGCTAAATGGTTGGCTCATGGTGAAATTGGGAAACAGCTACGATCAGGGCATGTTGCATTTCAGGGAAACCTATGCACCCGTTTTTCGTAGCTGAAGATTTTATCCTACCATGACTTGAACCTTGAAAATAGATAATTTGAGAGAGGGGCGAAACAACGTGATAACCCCCTGGGCTGGCCATTATGGGCCAGAAGTGCAGGAAGTGATAATCGCATGAAAAAATTGGTCGAGAATCCTTGATTTCCCCAATTATTTTACAATCATCATAATGAGTGGAATACTGTGAACAGAGGAAAACTCTTCCCCTAAGGTCCGGTGCATCATGACTTAAGATGGAATGTTCTGGGGAACATAAATGCCACATTATGCCTATTTTGAATACTGCATCGGGGACCCGGACATCTGCGTCTGCAACGTACCAATGTGTACGTCTGAGCCACATTCGCACAAAGGTACGTACTTAGGTACGGATGAGGACACGAAGGACACAAATATGTACGTCTCACTAGACTAGAAACTAAATGGAAACTCGAGCGGATAAATTGAAACATCTATACAAAAGACATATTTCAATACATCCTTGAAAAATTACAGTACATGTTCAAGACATGATCAGTTGAACGAAGCTGGATTCTTCAAATGCTTTTCTTCTACCTCTTCATCATTTCAATGTTTTCCTAATCGTAGAACTTTTGAAAGACCTTAATCCCAAGTTGGTGCGATATAACTGTTCGGCGCGATATTTTGTATATGTGTTCCATTCCTTTGAAATGATCTGTAAGGCAGCTTATCCATCGCCTATTAACTTCGTGTGCAGATTATGAAGCGAGTTCTGGCTCAGTTAGAGTGATTCAATTATTAACTATTGATGGAAAGGAAATGTATTCTTACATTAACGTGAAAACTCAACTCTTTCCTTGACGCTCATCCCATAATTAAATCGTTAAAAAAAGTAAAAATTAATTTTGCATTATTATTTCCTTTCATTTCGTTGAAATGGAAATAACTTAGGAGCCACAAAAATATATTTGCTTAAACGATAAAAATAATGTAATATAGTGTTTTCTTATTCGAAATAAAAAGCCACGGAACCTGTCGAAGCCAATTTAGGATCATTGAATACAAAGTGTTGGAAAATAAAATAAATGAAACGGTCCCATTTAGCTTTTCCGAACAAAGTATTCAAAATGATGATTAATAGTTACTTATAAATCGAGGAATTTCTTCAGAAAGATCTGTGTTAAAGCATTATCTATATAATAAAATCTGCTGTGGTTGGTGTTCCGTGGCATGTGCGCACACATGACAGACGCATGCGCACAGCGCTCTCCCCTTAGAGTCTTCTGCCTGCCTCTGGGTGTACGTCTCCCTCTCTGGGCCTTGCATTTTTTTTTCCGGCCGTTGCGACTGTCGGATTTATTCTTGAGAACGCAATAGTCCCGGGGATAGAGGAAAAGTTCGGATGACAAAAGAGGACGAAAGAAAATGATTCGGCAGACGGGAATGGAACTCAGGACGTCTTAATTGTCGGGTAAAGTGTGCTACCACTGCGCCATCGAACAAAAACGTCTGTCGTTACTTTCCATGCCGTCCATGACATTACAACGGAAGAAAGAGGCATTCTACGCACATTCCCCCCCTCCTCCCCGCTCCCTACTAAGGGGGTGCAATCTCTGTAGGGAGGATGACTTCCTCACTGGCATGAGATCTCCGCCCACGTATTTATCGGGATCCCGACCTCTCTATCGATCGGATACAATCGGATAAGAGGAATTCCGTCCTCTTGTCGATCGGCACTCACAAGAAGGGTGAAACCGGCGGGATCCAACCTGTATGGAATAGGAACGCTTACTCTTGGACAGGAAAGACGACGTCGGCGGCGGCGTAACCATCCTGTTACTCTATTCCCAATTTTTTGAGTGGGCTTCGAGTTCAAGGCCTGCCTTTGCTGGGATTGCTAGGCCTGCGAAGGTGATAACGATACGCCGCCCTTGCATCATCACAATCTACCTATTCTGCACTCGGTCTGTACAATCTATATAGTCAAACGAATTAATATTCGTTTGACGAAGTGAACGATCAAAGTTAAACATATTCTACGAAGTGCGAGCACTTTGTGCATGATAGAGGTGTTGGTGGGTCTTGACAGGGCATGCTTCCACATTTAGTAGGGCTGCTCCAATAATCCCTTGGTACCTGCTTCTTTACTCCGCTAATGCGCACCGCAAGCATGCTTTAAATTCTATTAATCACTTCGCACATGAATCGCCGGCATTTTGCTTAGATCTATTCCCAATCGCTCGTTTCTGCCATTTGTCTAAACTGAAGTATAGGACCCATATTCTTGATAAAAAGAAGCCTTGGAACGGCTCAATATGGCTTACTGGTTCCTCTGAGAACCTATTGTGTCTGCTGTGTCGGGGCTGTTTTCTTGTAAATTTGTATTTAGAAGAAAGTTGTGTCGAAAGATCGGGAAATCTCATAGGAGTAAATGGTGACCATGCGCCATGAGCCCAACAATATGTCTTCCACCTGCAGCACGCATTTTGAGAACGCCTGCATTTAAAAAATAAAATTAAAATATTTTAGCACCAACTCAATGCTGCAAACTTCCGTGAAGCACTGTCTTAAACCAGCGACTGGTAACGCGACAACGTACGACATGATCATTGCCAGAATTTAGCATAGCAACAACGCCCGTTACCAACAATGCCTCATACACTGTTCGTTGTGAGCACACGGCCCAGGAAGGAATTCGGTAAAATGCTATTCTCATTGTCGGCCCGTCATTGGGCCCCAAGACGTCATAATGGTAGAACTTTTGGAACTTTTGACCCAACAGTTATCGCCACCAGGTTTCGAATGTAACTTATAGTTTTGAACTGAGACACATAGAACGAATTTGGAAGTCTCAGTAATGAGATGGAAGGCGGGAGGATGGTTTCCGTCTGAAGAGACGAACCATTTCCCTTTTGCAACAATATTCAGTGAGTTCCGTCGCATAGAATTCTAGAGCGATACAGCTTTCGAATTTAAACGGACATGCTTTGAATCCATTATAAGGGGATGCCTTTCGTCTTTAGGGAAACCCCAATCGCCTTTATGCAGATGTTCAGCGAGTTCTGCTTCTTAACGTTAAAGAGAGACAGTTCTCATTTAAGAACGCCGTGGTAGAATATGGAAATATTTAGCGCTTGACCGGAATGCGGATTAGCTCGAAAACATAGGTCTGACCCGTGCCTCGGGCGTAAAGGTCAGTTGACAATCTAGTTTCCGGTCGGGTGCGAGAGAATGCGTCATTTGAAACGTTGAGTTGTGAAGCTCAGAGGACGAAACAGGCTTCGGACCGGTCCGTTCGCAATCAATTTTCAGGTCTAGTGCGGGTCATGACGTGTGAGCAAAGAGCCCGGGGAACCGTTCGGTATAATGCTATTTCAAACCGGAGGTTAAACATATAGCGTGCGCGATTCTGGGCCGCTGGCTAAACCGAGCGACAATTGATTCTTTTGTTTGTGTGTGTGTGTGTGACAGCTCTACAGGCCAAACGGTTAAATATATGAAATTGGGATTTCGACAGTACTCTTCCTTACCATCCGAGGATGTGCCTTTGAGAAATTAAATTTGCAAATCGGCCATGAGAAAGGGGTGGGGAGGCAATTTTCATTGGAAATTGGCCATAAGAAAGGGATGGGGAGGAAATTTTCTTTGGAAAACGGCGATTAGCTCTCGTCTGGCCATCTTTCGGATTAAATTGGAAACGAGAGTTGCCATGGTTCTCCAAAGGGAATGCTGGCGTCGCTCACTTCAAAGCCTCCCGCCTGCTGCCGTGAGTCCAGGGATTTCAAGGGTCCATGAGGAAATATGAGGCGATTCCTCACCTCGTCCCCACATGCGTTCACATGGGCTTTCGTAAAGAAACCCATCGCCATAATTTCCTCGTTTGTTTCCTTGGCTCTAAATGCAGATTTATGGAATTGCACGAATAGCGCAAGGAGGTCGGCGAGAGTGAGAGTTTTTCAAAGGGTTGGATCGTTCTCCCGTATCGCAGTTGCATTGGTAGATGGCAAAAAAATACAGGTGTACTGTTTGGGAGCCGGGATCTTGCAAATAAAAAGCAAGAATACGGTTATTTGCGAATCGTCGCTGTGCTGTGTGTTGCATCTTCCTTTATTTTCCTAACTAGTAGGTAGCCCATGCAATAGCGCGAAAGTATTTAAAGGCTATGAATGCACACATGGCCATGGGAGGCAGTCACCACGTTCCCCCCTCCACGTCCCCTGGCTGGCCATGTGAGAAGACAGGACGCGGCGAAAGCATTCCTAATTTCTCGGTTTGCCCCTGCACTTCCATATTCGTCACTGCGGCTTTCCTCTTTCTGATTTCTCCTTGGGCTTCCTGACTTCTGTTGGCACAGACTTCTCGATGATGTTCGGCACCACTCTGTCTTCTTAAACTTTCTCTTGATTCTTTTGTCATATTCCCTCTTCCTCTTTCCTTTCTTTCCACATCATGCTCTCTCTCTGCTTGTCCCGACTCGCGACTTCTAGAGGCACTGCGTAGTCTTCTTATTGCAGCAAAGTGTTGCATTATTCGTCTTTTCAAGCACTGTCACAAATTTAATGTTGCTTCACAAACTCGGTGAATTAAGTGACAGCTCATCTTTAGTGATGGTCTTATATACCCTCCAGATTCTTGAAATAACCAGATGCTGAATCCTTCCAGAATATCATAGAAAAGTCTGGATGGTTAGAGAACATCCTGAAATGGAAACTGAACCACATTCCTATTATTCTACCAGTTTCCAGAACATTCTATAGTTTACCACAACTTTCTATCGTGAACATTCTGGCATACACACAATTTTCTCTAATTTACCAGAACGTACGTACGCACGGACGTGCGTAGGTACAGCTTCCCTATTATATGGAAAAGTATAGAATTGGGCGGTCCTGTGCAAAACAAGCAGCACTCTGTAATGAAAGGATTCGGTTTCGATGGTTTTTTTTTGCGACATCACTGTATCCGCCCAGAGGTTGTTTACAATGCTTTCAGGTAACCTATTTCCACCCCTCCTTCCCAGATTCAAGCAGGACAAGACC
>CAJPEV010002495.1:0-23741 GCA_905338385.1 Darwinula stevensoni | reverse complement strand
CCCCCCCCCCCCCCCCCCCCCCCCCCCCCCCCCCCCCCCACCCCGCCTCCCCGCACTACCTCCGTCTCCCACCCCTCCCCAGGACTTACGGAAAGTGCGGACGTACAGTTCTCCTATTATATAGTAGTATAGATTTCCACAACCAGTAAGAGCATCAAAGTTTTTAAGAGGAAACGAGTTTGAGACTGGCAATCGGAGGGACGTGAGGAGAAATCCAGACACGCGTAGAGATTGGGCCGAAGCATACTCTGCAGGATAATCCATGAGACAACATCGATCATCATATTCAAGATCGAAACATGTGAAGTTTTCAAGAGATAAGCATAGTTAGAGAAAAGATTTGACGGGAGGAACAGTGTACGGCACAACAGTGCACAACCCCATGGTTCCAAGCGTAGCCATCTGAGCACTGTTCCTTCCGTCAAATGATTATATCTCATGAGGCAATTGCGGGTTAAAATCAGATTTGGTATCGTTAGAATGGATAAAATACACTTGGAATCAAGTAATTGGAACCACGAGTTCCAACCAGATATCTACTCCTGGACTTTTTTAATAGTCTGGAGTGTCACCTCATGAGATGAAACTTAAATCCGGTGCCGTCATCATGCTCCTCTCAACCTTAAATAACGCAAAACAAGGAGTATGCAACGGAAAGCGTTTGATCGTCCGTCCCACAATAAACAACATAAATGCTGCCAAAGTGGTACTTGGAGGTACGAAGGGGGAACGAGTTCTAATACCGTGGATTGACCTGGATCTTTCCAACACGAATCTCCCTTTACTCTGAAGCCCACCAGTTCCTGATTCGGCTGGTTTTCGCCATCACCATCAAAAAGGCACACGGTCAAACCTTCAACCGAAAAGGGATTTTCCTACCTAAGCGAGTGTTAAACCAGGGTCATCTGTATGTAACTTTCTCACGAGTCCGATATTATGGCCGCGTCAAATTGAAGCGCCTTACTTCCTCTAAGCAAGGTCAAACAAGAAATGGTTCACACCTCACATTGACTGTTGTCTACGATAACTCAATCCGGCACGAATACAAGGAGATCGCACTCATCGTCAGTTCCTCCCAATATCTTCGTGTCAGATCATTTCACCGGGTACTGGCTTGTTCCTATATATTTACTCTATCATTCACCCTTTCCTAGTCATTCAAGTATGCATTCCTTCTTACAGAGTCATTCACTCATCCACCCTTTCCCATAAATTAATTCACTCATCCACCCTTTCGGGTTGAGCCATTTATTCAGGGTGTCCCGTTTGGAGGTATCCATTTTTTCCTGATTATTACAAGTAAGAGTTTCTTTCAACACACTTCTGTAGACGACTCTTGTGGAGTTTCATCAAGAACAGAGTTTATGGTATGCATCCACAGTCCTTGGATGAGCTACAAGATCGCATCATTGATGCTGTTCAGGATATATCCCGTGTCGTCGGTGCAAAAGTTATTTGGATAACTTGTTGAACGTCTCCAGAAGTGTGTTGAAAGAGAAGGTGGACATGTTGCGTGCTGAACAAAACTTCAAAGACTACACTAACGGTCCCACATTAGTTTCAATTAGAAAGTTGTTGTTGTTAGAATTGTAAGTTGTTATTGAAAGTTATTGTATTGAAAGTTGTTAGAATGTAATAAATGATCAGGCAAATAAAATGGATACCACCGAGTGGGACACCATGTATATTAGGAAAGAATCGAAAAGGCGAAAACATTCGCCTAGCGATCGTCTGCAGGAAAATAATTCTTGCAAAACGAGTCTTCCAATGTCTCAAAGGGAAGTACTTGAAAATCAATATTTTTCGTAAAATCAGCATAACAGTAGCCACATTCTTTCTCAGTTTCAGCTTCCGATATCCCTCCGCTGAACTGAAGCCGAAAAATTTATTTGTAAATGTTCTTCATAAAAAATTTTCCCTGAGGAGTGTATCCTTAAAATGAAAATTGTCTTGAAATTATCAGATCAGTTGCGACAAATGATAATTTCAAGATAAATGTTGACTAAAGCGAAAAACCTCATTTGAGAACGTCTCCCTGACTTTCGAAGTCATTACCTTGAAGCACAAATTTTTAAGTATGACGTTTCAGAGAAAATTTCCTTCGCTGCGAATCGGGCAACTGTGGAAAACTGAAATTGGTGGTATTTCTTCCAAATCAATTTGCCAGAAGTTTTTTCGCTACAATGAGCCAGAGAAATTTATTCATCTCCAATTTCTTACTTTTTCAATCCGGAGATAATCGGATTGGGACAGGATTGGGATCCTGCTATCCTCGAAGTCACTTTTTTTGGGGCGGGGGGGGGGGGGAAGGAAAGTGAGTTACTTTACACAGTTTCTCACTGGGAAAGCTGATCTTGCAACTGGAAGCACTGCACTCTTAGCCGATATTCCCGGGGAAATGGAGGATCTCCTCTTGGTCCATTATACGAACATCAGGCTGGCAATGACTTCACCCAACCAGGTGTAAATTAAGCCTACAATGGAAAATACAACCCACGGAGTTTTTCTTTAGAGATGATTAAAATGCATTAGAAGTTTTGTTTGCAACGATGAGAACAGAAGGCACGTCCATAGTGAGTCCCACCGGGCAAATAAACTCGCAATGAACACTTTTATCTAGCGAGTTTGTTTGCCCGAAGGGGAACCAAACTCGCTAGTACTAGATAATTCTAGGGACTTATCTCTGACAAAGGAACTGAAGCATAAAGAGGAATTGGGACTTGACTACCTGATGCGATTCGCACGGAACTCATACTGAGGGTACTCCTCATATCACTTTGCTGACATGTTATCTTTGGCAGCGGTGCCATAACAGCCCTCATAATTCGTCTCATCCTTTCTGTGACCTGTGGTTAATGATCCGGTGGCGAAAAATATGAAATTATCACTTAATTTGGTGATGCAACCGATGCCTGGCCTCGAGTGTGACCGTAGCTGAGCCAGTGAAACTTACACTCAGTGAAATGAAATTATATATACGTGTGATATCATGGGAGAATATTCCTTCAAGCTGTAGGATTGTGGAACTCTCGCGCCAACGCTGGAACATCGAACCACTCTGATTAAGGTGATTTAGGCAGATAAAATCGACCTCGCTAGATCGTAATTCAGCTTTATAAATTGTTGTTGAGACCTCGAAAAATGGCCTTGGAGTCGATTGATGTTTCTCGTGATTCACGCACAGGGCCAAGAGGTGAAATACCACATTTTGTATGCCTCGTATTAGCATTTTTATTTGTACTTGTCGCTCCGCCTAGCTAGCGGTCAGGATCGCGCACGCTATATTGGGAGCTAATTCAAACCGGAGGACCTCATGTCCGGAGATTAAATCTAAACGGAGTGCGACCCTGACCAATAGGTCGGCCGAGCGAAACATGCGTAATTGTGTGTGTGTGTGTGTGTGTGTGTGTCTGACAGCTCTATAACCCAATCACTTTGAGATTTGTACTTGGGATTTCAACAGGAATGTTCTTTATCATCCGAGGATGTGTCTTTTGCGATATTAAATTTGCATTCGGCCTCACGAAAGGGAGGGGAAGCATTTCCACAGAAAATAGGAGATACGCTCTCGTTTCGCAATCTTTCACATGGACGAGGATCCGCAAGTTCGTGTGATGCTTAAACGTTCAGGTACTGCTTGAGTTTTAGTACCTGAGTATCATGGTGACTGCTTCCACGGCAACGGAGAACAGGGTTTCCACCTCTTTGAGGCTGTGGTGTTCCCTACTAGTTTCAGAAAAATTCAATTTTAGGACGAAAATGACCTTGGGAGCATTTATTTTTGTGGAATTGCGTTCTTTGATGCAGTGAAATGAAAAGTCATGAAAAAGCGAAAACTGGTGATACGGGGTGAAGAAAGAATGTCGTTTCAGTTACATTCTTTGGCGGCATATTCTTTGGGGGCGACGTTTCTTCAAACTTTTTTTGTCGTAGTGAATGGGGCTGAAATAGAAAGGTGAAACTTGACAATCGCATACCTGACGTGATGTTGAGTTCAGAAAAAATTCAACTTTTGTGGTGCCTCCCCTCAGGACACAGTTTTGGTTGGGTCGGCTTTTCCAAAATATTTTTACGCTAGCGAAAAGGACAAATGTACAAGTCTGAAACTCGATAGGCATGTTGTTCCCTGAGTACTGATTTCAGTAAAAATTAAAAAAATTATTTAAGGAAAACCCCTTCAGGGCAAATATTTTTGCAAGAATGGAATTGTCCAGAACCTTTTTTGATCCAACAAAACAGGGAGCGATAGTAAAAGGAATTTGACGCAGAAGTACTTGCTGAATGGATGGCACAGAAAAATACTTACTCTGGGCGGGTGAGGGTTGGGAATATTTCAAGATTTTTTATTTGCCCTGACATATGGGGGCATATACTAGTTAAATATTCCTGGAGTTAAGAAAACAATAAATCATCGAGGTAATGATTTCAAGAAAGATCTAGGTTACGCCAAATATTTCGCCAGGAACGTATTTTTAAATTTGTTTTCGTCATTTGAAAAACGTAATTATTGAAAACTGTAATTTGGTATGTAATTGCCTATCTCGATATTACTATTAGTTACATTTGTACTTGTTAGATATGTCATGGAAGACTATATTTATTAAGAGACAACGCCAACAGAAAATGCATCTACAGGAACTTCGCCAACAGGAAGAACGCCGACTCGGAATAAGAGAGAAAAAGTACCTGCTCTTGAGAAACAATGTCGACTGGAAGTGCGTCGGATTAGAATAGCAACAGCAGGAACATTGCCTTACTTGAAAATCCCAAAAATTAGTTAGGAAAGAGGTTCATGTGACCGCCGTGATGACTTCGAAGAGTCGTCAAAGCGGATGCCGCTTAGTGACCCTTCTAGGGGAGGAAGTGGAACTCACACTGGACTGGGTCCGGCGAGTAGGGTTCGCGGCTGAGCAAGTCCCAGTCCCGTCAGTCAAACAGCATTTGCCGGTGTGGCTCAGTGACGTCTCATCACGTCCTCAGAAGACCAAGCACATGCAGGTCGCATGGAGGCGATACACATAATCAGTGGCGGCTCGCGATATTTAGCGCTAGTGGTTCGTCTATGTAGGCAGAGGAGGTCGCTGCCTACCCCCTCTCCATTGACGAACCACTAGCGCTAAATATCACCAGCCGCCACTGCACATAATCGATTTTGATAACAAGGGCATCTTGCTGCGCTGGCCGGTTCCAAGCAGCACCACGGTGACTACAATAAGTGGGTCCTACAGGAGAAACCGCGCATTGACATCCGGTCGAAGCACCCAGGACTGCTGGGGGAGGACGTGATCTTCTATCACGACGACGCCATAAACATGCCAAAAAACAAACATAAACAAACAAACACAGGGGTGGTGGGGCTGATTCACCGCTGGGACTGGGACGTGCTCGGCCAAGGCACCCTACTAACCGAATTGGTTCCGTGTGAGTTTTGCCTCTTCCCCAAGGTGAAGGGGTCATTTAGAGGAATCCGCTATAACAACGAGGTCATCATGGCGGCGAGATAAACCTCCCTCCGATGCCTAGAGATTGCAGGCGTCATTGGCGCGTTCGGGAACCTCGTGCACAGCAGGCAGAAGTGTGTTGAGCTCTGCGGCGCATGCGTGGAACGACCATATCTTGGGACATGTCTATGCGGCATTTCGTTTTGATGTATAATTAAATTTCTCGAACACAGATGAGGGAAACTTACCTTTCAAACGGACCTCATAGAATGAAGTTTAATGGTTCATATAATATTCCGTTCTGCGGAGTCGACTGTTGTCATTTTTAGTTCATTTCCCTAAGATCGCTTTCCCAAAACGCATTCAGCACTTAGGGTACAGCTTCACAGGAGAACATTCAGTACTTCAAGGTTTTGTGATATTTACCGAAGTGGCACATGACATTGATTCGACGTTGCTTTGGTATGGAGTGAATGTGTCGCTGTTGAAGGCCAATACCTCTGTGCTGAATCAACATTGATTCAGCGCGGCGACCGTCACCGTTTATGCACTCACATTGACTAAACATTGATTCAATGCTGCGCTATTCACAGTTGAAGTGTCAACATGAAATCAGCCTCGACTCAATATATTCTTTTGCAGTGCAAAATCCCTTGTTTTTTTGTCAACCGTTAGGATTTTTTGTGTGTACGTGCACTTCATCATGGTTCGTTGAATGGTTCAGTCAATGGTCCAGAATAAATTAGTATCATGAAAAACGCTTGCTTAAGGACAGATAAGAAGGTGGCTGAAATGCCGCCTGGTCTAAAGTCTATGAAGAAGAAAGAAGTAGAAAGAAAAAGAAGTTCTCGCGAGAATCTGATATGGTGGAATTGTCTTGATAAGAACGTAAAATTAGAAAAGGAGATTCACTAAGAATCATATATGGACATATTCTTAAAGGCAATTAATCCACTCACTTGGACATGTTCAAATCTAGGTATTTACCTTACTTATGAACAAAAGTGCATTTGTGAGACAGGTCCTTTATGAATTCGACCCCAAACGAGCCCTTTCAACCAAACATTGCATGGCCTCCTCTTTCATCCAGGGGAAGGTCGAGGGCTATGTTTCCATCCAAAATTTTCACTTTACCAGGGTACTCATCTGGGGTACTGTGGTCCCTAGGATGGTATCGAGAGGAACGAATGACTCCCGGATTTGGTGGTGCAGTGGTACAGTAGTACATCTGACCGGAGATCAGGAGGCCCGGGTTCGATTCCCGGCCGTCCCCTGCCTTTTTTTGTCCTCTTATGCCATCCAACTCTCTCCCGATCACCTGCGTTACAGTGTAATCCCACTACTGTTTCCTCGGAAACCGAATTCTTGATTAGATTTTCTTTTTTTGTCATCAAAATATCTTCAAAAAATTGATCTGTTAGCAACGCTGCAATGGTCAGACTAGTAACCCTGAACTTCTAACCTTAGTTTCCTAGGTGTGGGGCGCATGGACGACGGAGTTTAGTGGTCCTGTGACTGATGGATCTCAAAGGTCACCTGGACGATATTTTGACAAAGAAATAGTTTATTTACTTTTAAGGAGGGTATCAAACACTCTGACTTCATCAGTTACCCTAGTAGCACCTAACAATGAATCATTATCCAGACTTTGAATCAGCATTGAAACTATGTTGATTCAATGTTGCCAGCTACCGAGGATAGTTCATTTTTCATTTGACCTTTCCACCTTTGAGATATTGGAAAGGAAATGCAGGCTCTTCAAGAGGGTCTTGGTGGAGGAACTCTTCCCTCTTGCATTGGAGAGGAAAGAAACCAGCATCGATGGAAAACTTCATATCTGGGAGGGTTCTGCGTCACACTTTCGTGGTGTTGTAACTGAAACTTGATCGGCCCCCACATAGGTATATCCGCGAAGTTCTCAGTGGCTCGCCTGATGCCATGTCACCTAAAGCAGGACTTCGATATCGGAACAAATCTGGTATTTTCATTGCCGACATAGACACTGACGTGTTTGCAATGAGGCGTTGAATCATTATTGACAAGGTGTGGATTGAATGTATCAATGTTGTTACATCCTTGTTGTATCAAAATTGATTCATCGCTGTGACGATCACCGTTTATGCACCCACATTGCGCCAACATTCATTCAGTGCTGGATCATTCACGGTCGAAGTATCTGCAGTAATTAAAAAAAAGGGACCTCCATCGGTGTTTGCAGTCAATTCAGCCTATCTACCAGGAAGTATTTCTTTCAAGTGGAACTTTCGATTTAGAGCAAAGAGACCGGTTGAAAATAACTCGAATTTCATTGCATCAAGCAAGCAGAATGGCATTTTCGGCTCGCATAAGTAGGAGCAAGGATTCGAAACCTCGCTGAGTCAGATCTATTTTCCGATGTAGGCACAGACGTGTTCCTGTAGGCCATAAAAGGCTTGGTGTGAGAGAAGTGAAGTGACGACACTAATGAGATATATTCTAATTAAGCCTGAACTGTAATGGCTGCTGAAATCATATACGTTTTCCTATTTTGTAATGCAGAAGTGTTGTCCTGGGACAGTCTCGATCATGGTCATCATGCAGTGTTACCCATTTGAATTTTTTTTGTAATCGTTGCTGCGTAACATGACTGCCTGAGTATGGTGAATGCCTTTGACATGTATCGAAGTACTATAGGTTATTCAAAGAAGGGACAGACTCACGTGAAACAACTTCGCCTGCGTCAGCATTGCTTATATGTTAATTTAAAAGGCGCTTCGGTATGGCATCACTATTTCAACATTGATTCAATGTTGACTCTATGTTGAAGACAGCATTATTGCGAGAACGTTGGCCGGTCAACGTAACATCAACAAATTTCAAGCTAGACATTTAGCGAGACAAGTGAACAAACAAGATTTCCTTACCGCGGAGACGTCATTGCGACTACTTGTCCAACATATTTATTACCGTATTTATGCAATTGGTACGTGTCTCTAGTACTTTTTGAGTAGTACTTGATGTTTTCTCCACAAACGACGCTAGGAAAGGTATTTGACTTCATTGTTATTTTTGGCCAAAGTGGCAACTCAACCAAACAGGACCAAGGATAATTCTGAACGGGGTGATTGGCACAAAACAGTTTGCGAGGACATATTACTCCATGGGACCACGACGCCCTGTACTCGAGGATGAATCTAAACCATGATCACTGCTGAAGGATATAAGGAGTGAGGGTAGCCTCTCATTACATAATAGTAATCACGTCGATGTTCTCCTGCTTCCAGGGGAACAGGATGCATCTTTCTCATCTCGGTATTAAGTTCACACTGTTCTTGGATTGGGGGGGGGGATCTTAAAATGCAGATTCGCAGGATGGAGATCGTGTCAAAATGATATTGAAATATTTCAGTCATGAAACAGCAAATGCGCACAAAAAGATTGTTGAGACCAGTCATATCAACTTTGAACCATCGTGGATTCAACACTTCTTCATGTTGAAGAAAATGGATTTTCAATATGGAGTCAACGTTGATAGGCAAATGTCGAAACAACTTTGCAATGTTGCTTTCGAACATTGAATCAATGTTGATATACCGTTGATGTCAATGTTGAATCAAATTTTGATGAAACTTTCAATATAGAATCAATGTTGACAGGATAGCGGCTGCAACGTTAGCTGCATTGGCGAAATGACGGTGAATCAACGTTGATTCAATGTGTGTTGCATGGGTGCGGTCCCGTTCGCTGCCCAGGTTATCACATAGCTCTCGCTAGTGCTTGGTGCCGAAGGCGGAAACTCCTCATTTTAGTGAAAATTATTGAGGAAGAAAAATGATTATTAATTGCATGTGTAATGTGTTGACAACGTTCTCTCTAGTCGAAACGAATGAAAATGAGCTGAGAACTATTTTACAATTTACATCAATGCTGGAATTTAGTTTTTATGTTTTTCTTTTTCTTTAGAGCCTTAAAATGATCTTTCCCATCGCGTCCTAGATTCCCAAATTCACATACAATATTAAAATCCGTAGTTTTCAAGAAATAGTTCAAGTATTGTATGGAGAGAAATATATATAATGTCTTCACTCATTTGACAAATTTTCAGGACTAAGGAAGCAGAATGCTAAGTTTCGGGAATGGAGGAGGATCGTCGGAGAGAAAAGGGGGATACATACATTTAAAACTTAGGAATAAACAAATAGACGTTGGAGGTACCAGGTAAGTCTTTTCACATCGCAACATGCAAGCCATATATGTGTCGATTTGGGGGTTACTTTCTTTCATTGGTTTTTGCCGGGGGGTATTAATTTTTCTTACCGATGTCAAGGAGACAGGCTTGTTTTACAATTAGAGATCGATTCCGATCTGAACCATATGAATATTTGTTTGTTGCTTCCTTCGCTGAAAGATATGAACACAGGGTCTTTCGTAATTTATGGCCGATAAGAACATGGTGTGATGACTATAAAATTATAGGAACAAATTTGCCAGTGGAGGAGGAACTTCATTTCCATGGCAGTACAGTGTGTAGGAGAGGAGAAAACAACGCCTATATATAATACTCCACAGCGGAATTCACGTTAAATAACGAATGAAATTGTGTCAAAGCGAGAAAGTCAAATGGTTTAGCGCTAAATCGCATTTAGCAATCAGAAGTGGTCTACCCACATCTCATCAAACATGTGATTTCCTAGAAGTGGGTATGTGCAGTCATGTTTTTATCTTCTCCTGCAATCAGTTTGTGACAGTGGTTTCGGTGAGTAAAAATATAACATATGTGCCATAAATATATTTATAATGACCTGTTGTTTATATGCGCCGTCCACATGCCAAGATCATATCGCCTGTGAAAATCAGCAAACTAGGCTTTTTCATCGCTAGAACATGCTGAAAGGTTCTACGGAAGGGTACGCCTGTTAATTGTAAACACTTTAAAATACGTTGAGGAATTTCGAGGAAAGAAAAAGACTCCTAGTATTCAGTTAACTTACCATTTATCTATATTTGCGGTAAAATAAAGGACAATTTAATTTGTATGCTTCCACCATGCGGACTATCCAGTTGTTCCATAATTGGACAATGGATTTCACTGGCGCTCTTTAAAATTTTCAAGTGGCAGTTAATGACACACAAAAGGACTTCACAAATAAGCCATTCATTGAACAATCCGATGCTTGGACGTGCCTAATGGCCTATGGCTACACATTGTAATGCTGGCAAAATATAAAAAAACACTAAATCATATTAAAACCATGAAGAATAATACCAAAATTCGCTTAAGGATCAGGTAATCTGTAATGCCATTTGGCCAGAACTTTTGGAGTGCACTTCGTACATATGTGGATTACCTGAGAGAAATGTCATCGGAATTTGAATGTCTAACCCCGTCGTGGAAATCAATAATTTTTTACTTCTGGCTTGTGTTGACTGATTCAGTTTTGTACCGTACAGAAAATGTATTCATCCTCGTTCCAATTCTCGAAAATCTAGCAATTATCTCCTTCACCAACAAGCCTAAGAGATTCTAGTGTTAGGGGAGCTTCTCGTTTCCAGTAGCACCGAGAATTTAATGGGTGATGCGGTTTTCTGGCAATATGTGCATCACACTATGCTGAAAGATTTGAAGATATTGACAATTGTTACACACTCCTTCTCTAAACGTTTGGGCATTGTCCAACGAGCCACGGAATAGTATAAGGGAACGCGAGAATAGCCTGCCGGCGACAGGTATTGCCTTGTCTGAAACGTAGAAGGGGTAAAGGAGCAAAGATCGCGACCTGCTGACCATCCTCACCTCGCCCTTTTATTACATCCTCTTCACAGTGCTTATTTGACCCCGAAGAAGATGAAAAATCTGAGACGCATTCTACAAGACCCGAACTCGCCTATAGATGTGGAAAATTTTCTCTTTGAACTCAATGACGAAGACCTCATCTCCACCATCGAGGAAGAAGAAATCAAAAAGAAGGACAGGTACTCTGAAAAAATTGAGAATATCTTCTTCATCCTCAATAAGAAAAACCAAGCAGTGGCTTGGGAGAAGTCTCTGAAGGTTCTCCAGAGGATGGGACGAGGTGACATTATTGACAGGGTGGAAGGTATGTTTTTTTTTCCCTCTCCACAAATTGAATTACCAGGTGCATGTATATGATGCAAGAAAAACAACTAAACTTCTGTCAAGGATTTATTCCCCAATTGAAGGCTTCTGAAAATGCTCCCAACAGTATAATGATGGGTTTTGTAACAAAGGCACAAGAGTGCGAAAATCCCCAGGTAGCGCATAACATTGATTCAAAGTTAATTTGATGTGGATCGAATGTTTCACTGTTGAAAGTTTATACTTCTATATAGAATCAACATTGATGCAACACCCTCACCATTACCGTTTATACACCCACTTCGACTCAACATTGAATAAATGCTGAACTATTCACGGTGGAAGAGTCAACATTAAATCAGCCTTGATTCAATGGATTTTCTTTTGCAGTAAACAAATCCCTTGTTTTTTATTATCTACTCTTAGGATTTTTTGAGCACTTCATCATTGTTTGTTGAATAGTTTAGTCAATCGCCCATAGTGTTGAATCAAAGTTGCAATGCTGCTTTTGAACATTGAATCAATGTTGATATACCATTGATGTCAACGTTGAATCAACTGTTGATAAAAATGATCTTTCAATGTAGAATCAATGTTGACAGGCAACGTGGTTTCAACGTTAGCCGAAATGACGAAATGACGTTGAATCAACGTTGATTCAACGTTAGTGTGCTTCTTGGGTCGTATTTTCAGATAAAATTGCGGTTAAGTATGCCCCAATCAACCTTTTATCAACTTCCGTCCATACATCATGTTAACTAGAGAAAAAGGAATGCCTACCATCGCGCATTCTTCACACTATTGGCTCAAAAGATTCACATGCCAGAACTCCCTGTTCTGTTGCACTAGTTTTAAGGGCTTTGACGCATTCGTCGCTAGATTCAATTTCCATTAGAATATAATATCGTTTCCTCAAGGAAATGATCATTTTAAATTTCAACTCAGAATACCCGTAAAACCTCTTCTACAGAAAGATGATTAGGCAAAGTGAAAGTCTGATCAAAATCTGAAGACATTCCGAAAACAGTTAATACTTAATTTCATGTCCTGATATTCTTTTAACAAGCGTTTCAACTGCATTGCTTATCAACAGGACGTTCGACGCTGCCTAAACCAAATGCCGGAGCAAATCAAGAAGAGTCTCAATGTGTCGTTTTAGATGTTCCAGAGAAGAAACGTGACCCTCCGGATGGAGCACCTGAAAGGCAATATATTTCTGAATCAAGAAATTCTTAAGGAAGTGTTTTTGACCTACCAGGAAAAGAATCAATGAGTAATTATACCGCAAAGAAAACATGCATTGAGAGAATGCATTTAAGGATGAGAAGTTTCGACAACTGGAGAACCCAATAAGTCTTTCACTATAAATTTTTATTTGAGTGTATCGGTTTCGCCGTAGAGAAGGAATCCATGGAACATGTTGCCACGTAGAAAATATACTCCGTGGATATTTAACTCAATTTTAAAACATTTGCTGAAAAAATGCCGAAAAACATGTTCACTGTGTTAACGCTTTCTACTGGGTGTCCAAAGTGCATAGAACCAGTTACGATTGAAAAGTTTTAATTTTCAGCTTCACAAACAGTGCTATTTACATTATTTGTTCAAAATGTCCACCATCTAACTCAAAACATTTCTGGATACTGGCATATATTTAGTTTCTTGGAAAACTGTGAAACTGTTTTTGGTTCTCGTCAATGGTCACCCAAACGTCTCAGATTCATCGGTTGAGGGATTCTGTACCCCGGTTCTTTCCTTCGAAACACATGCTTTTGGCATTACCCAAAAATTCACTATTAGCTGAAAATAATTTAAATAAAAGAAAAACGTTAATAGCGCCAGTGGTTTCATGATTATGCGACACACTATAGTCAGCCCGTTTAGCTTGAATAAAAATATATATTTCGAAAAACCTTTTTAACCCCAAGAGGGGCTCGAAGATGACGCCAAGAATTCCTTCCTCATCTCATGATTGTGGACGCTGCACGGAAAAGAACACTAAAATCACTTTGCAGGAATAGTGTAATAGGTTTTGTGGGAAAGGAAAACAATTTTTTTTAATAAATAACGGTTTGTAGAAAGCAAGTGTCATTTTCGCATATCGAAAGTCCGCCTTTGTATTTTAATTGTCACGAAGTTTAAGATTTCAATAAATTATTTTAACATGTTTCCTTTGTGCTGCGATATTCTGGACCAAAATCTTACACTTTCAGTTTTTACAAAGGGCCCCTTTTGAAAGTTGACACATTTTGGGAATAAAACTTTTAAAAAAATCAATAAAGAAATAAAGAAAACCGTTAAGATTCTGCCATTGTTCAAAGCTGGGACCCTTCAAAGATTGCCATTCGTCCTCTCGAATAAGAGGCATATTTCAAATCCAGGAAGTTTTTCATTCGTCCTTATAGACTCTGACTCATTTAGGTTCTCCCGTTCGGTAACTGTGCTCATTGTGTTCACTTATGGAAAAATAGATTGTTCAAACTCGTTATTGTGGTCTCTTGTGATTGCTCAAGAAACTCCCCCGTCTGTATTTTGATTATCTCTTTTTTTTATCTCAGGGAGGACATTTGTTACTCTGAACGGGAGAATGTGAGGAGGCCAATGTTACCTGAATCCAACAGTGAGCCTAACAAAGAGCATTTCGCCCAGGTTAGTCGTATTACTGGGCGCATTCAGTTGCGACCCGAGCTATAACGCGAGTCAAGGCACGAAACACTGAATGCATCGGGTGATGACGCGGGAACCTGACCTGAGTGATGTGCTATGACCCGATCTCTGAGATCGAGTCATTATCGTCGGGTCATCACTCAAAACATGGCGACATCCATGGAAGGCTTCCAGCGGCGAGAGTACGTACACAGATTCCGGGAAACGTGCAAATGAAGTTGTGAATGATGCAAAAGGATGTCACGACGGCTGTTCCTTTCTTTCACCTAGCACACATGAATTGCAATATTCCGAATTTGATTTTGAGAAGTGCATAAGCCTTCTCAAATTTGCTTCGAAAAGATTCCAATTTGGTATGGAACATTTTTTTTTGCTGGCTGAGGTGACGACTATCTTGAGTGGCACCACGATGCAATAAACAAGAGGGTGAGGTCAAACTCGGGCATTGGGAATATCCCGGAAAGGTAACATGATCTTGAAGAGCATATTTTACCTCTTCTGTTGCTACTACACAGAAAAGCAGCTAAAATTCGCTGATTAAATGACCCAATGGATTCAGAAGGTTGCGTCAGGTGTCAAAGTGGGCTATGCCCCGAGTCATGACTCGCCCAGTTAGATCGAGTCACAACTGAATGCGCCCACTGATAAATCTTTTAAGCAAGAGAAGTTAAAGAGTAAAAAAAGGCATATGACGAAATAATATCAAATTTCCACAAAATAAATAAACAATTTTTTTGAGACAAACCGTTTACATAGTACCCAGAAAGTAACTTCCCAATTTCGAAAGGTCCTATCTCCATTATGGAAAGGTCTAAATACTTCGTATTCGGCATAAATGATGTAAAGGCAATGGGAGTTATGATTTAGCTAATTTCTTAAAATGTTTCCTGATGTCACCACAGCCTGGCCGGTACAATAGCACCTTGGCGGTGATATCCGGAAACTTTTTAGGAATCTTGCAATCATGAATTCCATTGGCTCTACGTCATCCATGCGGTATATGAAGCTCATCGACCTTTCCATAATGGAAATAGGGTCCTTTGGAATGAGGAAGTAACTTCTTGGATACCCTGAATATTAGATAATGCATGCATGTATATTATTCTCAGTAAAAGTGACTTGAAAATGAGATAAATAAGCAGTCTTGAAATAGAACATGGCATTATTTCTTTAGCCTCCCTCAGATACGGTAAACAAATGCATTTTCATACAAATGCCGAAGAAGGTGAGGCTCTTGCTGGTAGTCCTGGTGATTGGAACCATCGTGGGCACGGGACTTCTGGTGCACTTTGCCCCGAGGCAGAAAGGTGGCGACGATAGGATCATGACCACTCCTGGAAGCTCTACCGGTACTGGAAACTACTGATCTCAGAACCACGAACACAACAAGGCAAGATTGCAGAGTCGATTTGTTCGTTATGAGCTTATTAACATTAGTCTAACATTGAATCAAGCCCACCCATCAGGACAGTTTTGACACTTTTCATTTCCTAATCATTATCACGGATGTACTCTGTGAACTTTTTTATTAGTTTTTAGCCCTTACACAACTCTCCATTAAATTACTTAAATCAGTTACACACACTGATTTCGAATTATGGTCCGTTCGGCTTCGATTAGCGACAAAAATACTTGCTCATGCACCTAGACCAGATTCATGTCTATTTAGATATCCCTTAAAAACGGCCCCCATTAGTACTTGCTGGATTTAAGATCGAGTGATTGTTCCGGGCAATCCGCGAGTTTGATGGCTTTTTTTCGCTTTGTAACTTGGATCATTCTTCTTTTAGAAGGTCATTTGATACACGTGGAGTTGGTCGTATTTGACGGTTCCCTCGAAATCATCTTTGAGGATCTGGCAGAAGAGGTCATCGTTGAGTTTGCAATTTATTCAGCACAGATTCATATCCCCCTTGACCGTCGAGCATTCCCAAACCATGAGAGATCCACCACTTTATTGACGTTGGGTTGGATGAGCCGGCTGGGTGCTTCAGGTAGTTTCCTGCAAAAGTGTTCATTAGGTCCAATTCTGTTAAGTTTTGCTCTCGCTTAACCTAATGACACGTGTCTTCCGTCCAACCGCTGTATTTGAGATGAATATATAGACGAGACTCCACGTGTCTGGACGAAAGCATATATCCTTAGCCTTGGACGCAATCTTAAAACAATACCTGTGAAAGCAAGTTCTTCGACAATTAGGCACTAGTCTTCAAATAGGATGTTATCAACTTCCAGAGCCTTGCTGCAGTTCTAGCGAGCTCAATAAAAAGTAACTTATCTCGCAAGTAAGGTCTTCTGGCACCGTGAAATGATGACTGAAATGACCGCGGTTGGAAGTTCAATTTCTTTGGAACCAGAAACAGTATTTCAAGAAACAATGAGAACGAAAGCGATTTGACATTTCGAACAGACGTCTTCAAGAATTTTTCAATATGGGACACAGTGTCATAGGAGATCGACTTCATGTTTATTGAGATGAAGGGAACTGAATAATAACTCTCCTAAAAAAAATTTAAATTACACTAACAATCCCGTTAAATGACGGATCATCTGATTTCCATCGGGCGGATCCAACTTGGGATTGATCGATTCATCAAAGAGCGAGAGTTCCCCATTAAATGCACGAGTAAATCGAAATAGGAAAAAAACACAGAATGTGTCCTATTGGGTGAGCTTCATTCAATCTAATTATTGTCCTGAATAATAGACCACATCCGCGTCCCGCGGGATCCGCATCGCGGGTAATAAAAACTTCAACAGAGAAAGAACTCAAGGTTACTTTTTAATTTGCAGTAAGAGAAAATACAATCAGTAAAGGGATCACGTTTGAATTTCAAAGAGC
This sequence comes from Darwinula stevensoni, assembly GCA_905338385.1. Classification (NCBI taxonomy): domain Eukaryota; kingdom Metazoa; phylum Arthropoda; class Ostracoda; order Podocopida; family Darwinulidae; genus Darwinula; species Darwinula stevensoni. Next base: position 6,715 of record CAJPEV010002495.1, on the reverse strand, counting down.
CACGCTTTGAAGGAATAATAGAAAATGCGTTGCGCCATTATGGAATCCTTAGCTGGATGTAAGCACATTTTCAGCGAGTTCCGCCACGCAGCATTCAAGAGAGGCAGTAGCTCAAATTTCAAAAACCCGGATAATGGATAAATAATGATTTTGAGGGATGCACGGAATGCGCATCAACTCAATTGAACCGCCTTGACTCGCGGATCGGGAGTGCAACTTGGTCGGCAATCAAGTTTCTTGTTGGGTGCAGTCGAATTCGCTATCAGAGGAATAGAGGGTCTTCTTTCCAATTGCTTATAGATGCTAGCGTAACGTAGTGACCTATGAGAGCACAGAAAAGGCCAGCATGAATATGACGTAATGGGATAGCTGGAAGCGTCAGCAAAGCCGCTTAGAAAGAGGACGAACCCATAGACCCAGAGTTCTCAAAGCTTAGAGGCCGAAGCGGGATGCGGGTCGACCGGATCGGCCCTGCACAACCCGCGTGGCGGGTTGGTAATGCTCGACGCCGCAATCGAGTTTCGTGTCGGGTAAGACCACGATTCGAACCGGACCAATCGAGTTCAGTTCGAGAACGTCGACCAGTGCAGGTCTCCGGCGGAAGGGCAGACGGAGGACGTCCGCTATTATTAAATAGATACGAGTGCATCACTCCTGCGAAGCGGATCACGCGGGACGCGGGTGACAATTCCGGCTTCGGATTACGTTTCCGTAGTAGACTACCTGCAGAATGGTGCAGAGATATATCATGTGAAAAAAAACAGCATGAATAAGTTACAACGATACATGCTTCCGCTTAGAGAGTTGAGATATGATTGTGTGAAATTAATGTATTGATATAATGGCTACGTTCAATGTGTGCATTTTGGAGCAGCCATGGCCTCTCCTAGGCCATTGCGTTTGTTAGCTGTGATATCACCTTCAATTCAATGTGGTTACGCCTTGTTGAACATGCGCGCGCATGCCACTCCAACCCACACTTCTTTACATTAAGTTTACTACTTCTTCTATATTTCTCAGATAAAATATGCATCAGCGCAATTTACTCATCAAGAGCTTGCGATTGATTTAACAGATCAATTGAATACCTTTCGATGGGTGGTGAACTTCGGAATTTTTCCCACATGAATAATTTGTGATTAGCAGTAAGATAAATTCAATTAGCAATCAGATGTAAAGGGCGTCTTTGCGATCCATGAGACTGCGTATTCGAACTAATTTAGAGAGCTCTAAGGAAGTGGCATCGAAAAAGAAAGTAATTAATCAGCTAACACGTTATCTTTGTTGTGGAAGCTTCCAGACAATGGTAATCTATTAATACATGAGACCATTGTCACCTTCACACGATTTCTCCTTCATTGTTGAGTAATTCGGTAAACTGAGTAATATGTATTTAGATAAAAAAGGAATAAACAAGGGGCTTCCTGTGGAGCACCCTCATATCACCAATTTCAAGGGAACTCAGTGCTACTATGATAATTTGTAGAGTTTCAGATGCCACCTCTTGTGGAATTCTGACAGCCAATTAGTGTGTTGTAATGGTAACTTTGTGAGTGAATATCTAGACGGACAGCATACGACATTGACTTGTATGCAGTCCGTCCGGATATTACTGATATTCCCTTTGGTTGGATCATTCTCCTTCAATTCTGATGACGATTAAGAAGGATATTGATTCCATTTTTGGTTTATATCACCATTTTCTCATCCAGTTCCTCCAGATGCCAAAAAGGTTGGAAAAAATTCGGCATGCACTGTTACTTTTTCTCGGAGGAGAAAATGAACTTTCAGAAGGCTGAAGAAGACTGCAAAGCGAGGAATTCAAGCCTTACAAGTATTCATTCAAGGGAAGAACAGTTGTTCGTGCTGGAGCATTCAAAGACACCGACTCTTTGGATCGGAGCTAAGAATAAGGGGTCCACGCATGAAAATGACACCAACTTTGAGTTCACCGACAACACGCCCAGCAATTACCACAATTTTTCGCCTTTGCGAAACTCGACTCATTACTTCTGTGGTTCCCTTTGCATGGTAGTGTTGATGCCAGACCGGTGGGAGAACCGTAATTGCTCAGAAAAAAGACCAGCGATCTGCGAGTCTAACAAGCGCCATGGTAATGACTGGAACTGCAGCGGCCACTCAAGTTCCGATGTATGCTTTCACATTTCGACCAAATTCTTCCATTTTGAGGACGCCAAGTCTTACTGCAAGAATTTCAGCAATATCGTTCACATCAGTAGCGCACGTAATGATTCGTTTCTTCTTGAAGAGACGCTTCGACATTACAAATATTTTGTTCTCCCTCATAATCTTCCGAAGCAGAAAGAGTTTTGGATTGGGTTGTGGCGGGATTCGTCAGGGAACTGGGTGTGGGTGAACAAAACAACAGATAATTTCAAGGAGTCACTTTCCGAAATGCGGTGGGAAAATCGGTATCCTACTGGAGATGGTGGGAATTGCTCAGTAATGGCAACGTCATCTTGGAACTATGCGTCGCCTTACTTTAATATATCTTATGTTTGCAAGAAGCGCCTTTAAAGAATTCCATCACGAGGTGCTGATGGTGTGCTTCGTACTTGAACATTAAGTGAAATATAGTCAATGAACACCTGAATGTTCGTTTGTCCTTAATGGTACGAATATGCTCTGATTGGAAGTTGCAATGACTCAATTTGAACTTTAAGGATAATTCCAGAAACATGGTAACCACGCACGGATGGGGTTGGATTTTTTAAATTCCACTGGCACTGCAGTGAACGCAGTTCTGCTTTTTCGCATCCTTTTGAAGAAAATTCGATAATCTTGTCAGCAACATTTTCAAAGGAATTACCTTTCAGACATTTTCAGGACTTTCAAAGGAGCATGTTCATTTGCATATATTGGTACACTTTCAACTATTTATAGGGGTTAAATATCAATAGTAAGATCCGTTGTAAAGACAATATCTCAAGTTTATTGAAAGGTTCATTCGGCAGAGTGAAAACTCTTACCCAGTCAATTTACACATATTTGTCCGCGTACAAAAGCCCAGCTTTTAAAATTTTCCAGAATCATTGATTACCATTGAAACATGATAGTTATTCTTTTGCAAAATAGGGGAAAACAACACAACTGGAACTCTTGAAGGATGTGCAACTTAACTCGAACGCTTATGCCAAAAGTATTGGCTATACGTTGGACTTGCCGTCTGGTGATTGAACTCATCTCCTTAAAGTTGCCTTGCTTAATGAAAAATGCCCTTGTGATAATATATTGAGATTTCTACGTTCAAGCATGAAATCTCAGCGGTATCATATATTGGAGATAATGCAATTATGTTTCATTTATTGGGTACCTCCATGAAAATTGTTCTTTAGAACTAGAGGTTCAGGCACAGTTTAGTGCAGAAGTTTCTTCAGGAATCTGTTAATGGTAGGAAAATGTCTCACTAATTCTGAATGATAATCTAGCAAGAACTAGACCTGAATGCATGCTCGATTTAACGTTGCGAATTAACAGGTTGACACGAGCGTCGGACATACCGTTGGACTCCTGGTGAATGTATGTACGAGAGTGACTTGGAACGACTCAGCTTTTCTTTTAATGGAAACGATGACAGATCTCAGGCTTTAATGACTCTATTTGTCATCTTCTTCAGATGTTCTCAGCTCATTGTTTCTGCTAGCAAGCGACTACGGAAACGAGATAATGTTAAAGTGTAAGAGATCAAATTTTGCTGTGGGTATTGCGGCATACGTAAGTCTGCATTGGTCAATCCATGAAATGCCACTCAAAACACTTGCAAATAATGCCCAATCATTTCTGATTTTGATTAAATGTGAAATATAGGGTTCTCAATCCCCAAAACCTGGAAATATCACCTTTCAGTCTCATCGGGCCGGTAGGTCAAATACTACAGGGTGCTCAATATTTAGTGTCACCGACTAATCTCCGATTTTGATGATCCCGTAACTCAAGAACCATTCCTAGTAGAGCTTTGATTAAACCTGCGAATGCAACATATGGTCATAGAACATGCGAACAGATTCTGCTGATATTAATTGCAAGACCTTCTGCGACCGGCTGTACATATTGCGAGGTAAGAGTGCGGAATTCCACGTTCGAGTCTTGGAGCGCATTCTTGTTCCATTCAGAACGAAGTCGTTCGAGTCAAGTTGCAACAACTACGATTAAGGCATGTTGCATTTCAGGGGAACCTATGCACACGTTTTTCGTCACTGAAAATTTTTTCCTACCACGACTTGACCCTTGAAAATAGATATTTGCGAGAGGGGCGAAACAACGTGACCACTCCCTGGGCTGGCCATTATGGGCTTTAAGAAAGGCAGGAAGTCATAATCGTGCGGAAAAATTGTTCAAGCTACGTTAGTTTCCCGTACCACTTTACAAGCATCATGATGAGAAGAAAACAGGGAACGGAAGAAAACTCTTCTCCTTAGGTCCGGTGCATCCTGACTTGAGCTGGGATGATCTGGGGAACATAACTTCAAATTATGCTTATTTTGAGTAATGTTTTGGGAAAGGAACAAGACATCTGCGTCTGCAACGTACCAATGAATACGTCTGGACCACATCCGCCCAAAGTTACGTACTTAGGTACGAATGAGGACCCGAAGGACACAAATATGTACATCTCACTAGATCAGAATCTGACTGGAAACACGATCGAGGAAACTCGAGGAATTTTTTCAGACAGATATGCGGTAAAACATTATTAATTCAAAAGATTTTGATCCTATATCATGGAAAGCATGAGTTTGAATGGAAATTTATTTGGCCTGATTTTTATTGATGACAAATGTCCATGACAAAGCTTAAGAAATTCAATGAGATGCCAACCAACACGTTCTTTAAAATTCTATCAACTTGAGATGGAATAACCCATTTCTAATCTGCTTCAGGTATTCCGGTTCGAGTCAAAAAGTATTAACAATTGAACTAAATCTATATGCATCTTCCATATTAACTTTGAGGCATGGAAAACCATGTTTCTCCAACCAATATTGCAAATCAAGCTGCACACGGCAATTGTAACGTACGTAAATCAAGGATCTACATTTATATATGCCCTCTGTGTCTTAATGATAGCGTGAAAATAGCCATATTCAAAATTGTTCCCCCATTCTTCGAATCGTTCTTGTTTTCATCAGATGTTCCATAGCCAATAAAAGCTCAAGCGTTATTCTTCCATTATATGCGGCGCTGGTAGCTAAAAATTGAATATTTAGCTCACGCACCCTATTAGGTATTTTTACTCTCGTCCACGAACCCACCATTTCCTCTCCGAATTGCATGTCCTATTCCAACTTCTCCCAGCAAGTTTCGCTCCCAATTCCTTCCGATTCCCGAACTGTTGGAAATTCCTCGTTAAGGGTGAAAATTGACCATCCCGAATGAAATTATTGTATTAGTATTATTACTGTAAGATACCCAGAGCGAGTCCTTGAGAGATATTATTTTTAACAGCTCCTTTCCGAAGCCCACATCCCCAGCATCGTTCCATTTCGAAAAGGTTGCTCGATAAGATCTTTTCCATCTCAAGCTTGCTGTGGCACGGGGATGCTGGATCGCCCGGGAGAAAGAACCAGAAAATCGTTGCACGCTTCTCCCTTCTCGATAATTCTAATCCAGGGACCCAGTCACTTCACTTTGGAGCACCGCGAACCTCCATTACGGGTAAAACTTACTTTAAAATTTATTTTTAACCTCTGAATCCTAGTTGGAAAAAAGGGCAATTATGTGATTAGTCAAGATATGTGGGTCGGGCCAATTCTAGAGACTCATTCAACATACCCCGTATGAGGAAACTCTCTGCGTTCGCGATTTGTCGCCATCTCACTTTGGGGTAAAGGAACCTTGTTTGTTCGAATGGCTCGCCAGATGTCTCGCCCGACATATCTTAATGTAACATTCATCAGATAAGGCTCTCGCAACGTTGATATTTCAATATCGCTTCATTGTTGCCTATGCGCGGATCATCAGCATCAACATCGTCCACAACATCTCAACGTTGAGTCAATATTGTTGTGCAGATTGGGAAGTCGCCTTCATCTCCAAAGACGACCACTGTCTTATGTAAAAGGCTACAGGTTTCATTTGGGCCGTGATTACCCTTGGTACCTCATCTTGGAAATACAGCATAGCACCAATGAAGGCAAAGGAAAGCAATTTAGTACAATACCAGGGCCTAAACAACAATGCCAAACTTTGCGTGTCAATGACAAATGACGAAGCACATTCCACTCCTCATCATACACCGCGCCTCGGTATGTCAGTGGGGCATGGTGCCCATAAAGCAAAAATAAAAATGAAAACAAAAACAGTGAAATCACATATTAAGCAGGGTTGTCCGTTCAAATAAGCATGCTAGCGAAGCGCACCTTTTGACCCTAGCGAGAGTGTTTTTCTTTACACTTCTACACACCTTTCACACGCACAGGTAGGCGTGATAGTTGGAGCGATGGTTTGCGAAAAGATGCGAGACGGAATGCATGGTAAATGAACCACAAAAATGTAGACGAGTTTCAGAAGCATCAAAGGCAAGAATCGCACTTGAACTCGAAGGAATGTGGGAACGCAGGGAGCATTAAATTCATTGCAATCATGATCCGCTAATCACCCTAAGCGTGATTTTCGGGTCATGACTGCGCGCTAGCGTTCCCTTTCGAGAACGACGGCAACTCTCATTTCCAAGTTCAGGCGAAAGATGGCAAAA
>CAJPEV010002494.1:19953-43703 GCA_905338385.1 Darwinula stevensoni | reverse complement strand
GCTGCGGCGTTGCTTCGGCGTAGACATTCGTTCCATTCTTTTCTATGGGCGCGTTCAGACTGGTCTGCGCTGCACCTTCGGCGAGGCTGCGGCGAGGCCTCGCCGAAGGACAATGTGAACGGGCCTTAATGTATAAAAGCAGTTTAAAATGTATCAGCACCCTTAAATCATATGTAGAATGCTTTGATGGGCTGAGCCAAGTGGCTGAGTGGTTCCAATTTCCAAGTGAAACCCAGAAGGGAAGGGAATAAAAAGAGTGGCAGTGAGCTTTCTCCATTACCAATGAAACCCACATGCACATTGGGAGAGTCTACTTAGTGCGAGAACAAACCTGCCAATCTACATGGCACATTCAGGATATACTGGTTTGGAACCTGAACATTACTATTGTCTGTCACAGGTTTAAGTGAACCATGACCTGCCCCTATAGTTCCCTACAGAACGAGGGCCAACCTCTGATTGATTTAACATTACATGTGCCAAGCAAGCACTCCTTTTTTTCTATGTATATCATAATGTGTCTGTTACCATACATGTCTCCCATCCAATAAAATTGTCTTTGTAAATAAAACATGGAATGCTTTGATGTAAAATGTGTTCCTTGATAATTTTGTCTTGCAGGTGCAAAAATTCCTCATGTTTAAAAAGGCAGAGGGTCATCAAAATTCAACCCACAGCTAGTAGCAGGAGGAAGTCAGCTTATAGGAGTGGGAGATTCTTGACTGTGTCTTGATAATTTTGTCTTGCAGGTGCAAAAATTCCTCATGTTTAAAAAGGCAGAGGGTCATCAAAATTCAACCCACAGCTAGTAGCAGGAGGAAGTCAGCTTATAGGAGTGGGAGATTCTTGACTGTGAGCCAAGTGAGAGCCCATAAGTTGGCAACAGTGATAAAGGATAATCATTTGCCAGCAAAGAAGCACTAAATCAGAAGTGCCCTGGGTCCCCTTCTTTGTTCCTGCTTCATTCACAAAGTAACTGAATATATTCATATCAGAGGTGTTGTTAATCACAATGTGGCCTTCTGTAAGGCTACATTGATACTTAAATTGCTAGTGTTTCAGTCCAAAAAATGGTTTATAAAAACGAGCTTATTGTATTTTCACAGGAGCTTATGTTCCTCCTACAAAGAAATTCAAAGAACAATGTCAAGTATCACTATATGCAAAGTGCCGCCATTAACAAAAAGATCATATTCAGGAGGATTAGGCATAATAATAATGATAGGCATAATGCCTTAGGGGATTTAATGACTTCGACGGCGACAGAGCTTGGCTTGCCTGCAGTACGCCATACTGCTGATTGGCTGCTTGGTTCCAATGGTTTCATCTGTAAGGGGGTATGTAGAAAAGCATCCGGGGATGCGACGTTGCCGAGACGCGAAACGGACGCGTCGCGGCACGAAACTCGCGACGGATCGACGCGTGATCGGTCGGGCGCGAACGGCGTCGAGTCTGACGAAAATTTAGCGACGCCTTTCGGAGACGATCGCGACGTCGTGGAGAAGTACCGACTTTCGCGCCGCGAATGGAACCCGACCTGCGATGGGGAAAGGCATTCGCTCGCGACCCTTTTCGACACGAAAGGAAAGAGCTTACGATGAGGATGCGAGAGGACCGGTGAAGCGAGCGAGAGCGGGAGTAGAGTCACGGGCACCCGAGTGGGAAACGAGACGAGAAATGTGGGAAGTGTTTGCTGCGCAGACAGAGGAGAATAAATGACCCCCTCCCTCCCAACGAGTTGGCCGAGAGCCAACGGGGGAGGAAGTCTCCGTGCGACACCGGCAGTCAGTGGCGTGGCGAGTCGAATCTTGCCGAATCCCCTCGCCCGTTTGGCCTTGGCCTTAAGGCCAAACGGGCGGCTTCCCGCTCTTCGAGTAACAGAAGGCTAGTCTCCAACTATCTTCAGTTGTTTATAGCATTTCCTTACGGGTAAATCTGTGCCAATAGGGATAGTAGATATATATATTTTTTTTTTCATTTGTAGGATTTAACTATAAGCCTAGGCCTAGGCCTAGAACCTATCTACCATGTCCTCAGATAACATGGAGGAGGGGGGTATGGAAGAGTCTCTATCTGGATGGCAAACTATGGAGCCCTATGTATCCTTAAGGATAGAAATATCAACGCCGGATGTAGTGGTTTTTAGTGACTCACAGTCAGTTCTCACTAGCATATCATCATGCTCAGTTACTGGTCCATATGGATTTCTTTTAGCCCAACTTTATTACTGCATTAATGAATTACCCTGTGTTATAATTTTCCAATGGATTCCTGGACACAAGGGCATTAAAGGCAATGAAATAGCAGACCAACTGGCAAAGGTAGCTGTTGAACTGCCTGAACCAATACAACCACGTGCATGCTCTCAAGAAATCTCTCTACAGATCAATAACTACCTTAACAGGAACTGGAAATTACAATGGGACACCTCCACTACGGGTCGCCATTTATATCAACTGAAGCCAACCCCAGGACAATGGGACGTAAGTAACTCAGATAACAGACGTTTTGAAGTAGTACTATGTTGGCTTAGAATTGGTCATGCCCGAACAAAAGAAGGTCTTTTTCGCATAAATTGTGCACCATCCCCACTCTGTGATAGATGCCAGGTGTCTGAGACTATTTCCCACGTACTGTTGGATTGCATATGCTACGAAGAGGAGAGAAACTGCATGAAATCACAATTACAAACAGCTGGGATCACTTCCCCTTTGAGTCTACCTTTACTAATTGGAGATGCGAAATATAATGGTCTCCAGACTTCAGATATAGAATTAGTAACCTTCGTTCTAGAAACTTTCCTGGAAAAGGCAGGACTTTTATTCGCATTATAGACCTAAAATCCATTAAGTTAGAGATAGTTATCCATCCTTGTGAAACCTCGGAATTAACAGGGCCCCTTTCCCCTTGTACTGTCTTGTGTAAGTCCCCCTGATCGGCGCAGTGGGGCAGTAGACTAAAATTTCAGTAGAATGGGATATTGTGTCTGTAGTGGGTTCCCCTTAAGTCCCCTTAATCATAGAGAATATTATTTCCAGGACTTATTCTGAATTTTGTGCACTGGGCCAAATTTGCACAAGGCAAAACGGCCCATCATCAACAACAACAGTGGCGTGGCGAGAGGGAGGTCGGGGGGGGGCTTCACCCACCCCAATTTTGGTTCAAGCCCCCCCCAACTCCGTTCGAAATGCATCCGCCACTCCCCTTCCCCCCAAGGGGGGGGAGAAGAAGTGAGCCCCCCCACCGTTCCGTTCGGTCCCCCATCGGCGAAACCACGGCCACGCCACTGCCGGCAGGTTCGGTCGTTCGGAGCGTCGAACGGTTCGGAAGGTGCGACGTCGCATCGCACGCGAAAGAGCGAGAAGATCGAGGAACTCGACGAATCGGTCTCGAAGCACCGGGAGACGTGGAGCACCCGATCGTTTCGGCCACCGGTGCTTCGCGTCCTCGGCTCGACGCCTCGAACGAGGGACGTCGAGGACCGCCCGCGAACGCTCCGAAGCCTCGTGGCGTCTCGCCGAAACGCGGACGGAACGGGACCGTCAGCGGGGAGCCAGACCGAGCGATCCGCATCCGCGCTCGAGAAGGCGATCGGAGACGGGAGAGAGATGCGATCCCAATCGTAAAAATGACCGAAACATGCATAAATATGCACATGTTGAGAAAAGTGTAAAAATATGCATTTTTATGCATTAAAAAAATTGCAGAAATCGCTTCCTATACCAATAAGACACGATCCTATCTGGGTTTTATGTTCCTAGGAGGCTGCAAAAAAAATATGCTTTCCTCGTCAACATTCAAAAAGAGTGCAGGGCGTTGCATCCGGTCGAAAACCCCTCTACGAGCCAATTGAGCGAGCCCAAGTTGAAAAGATTTGGCGATCATAACATGAGATTTTCGCAATTAACACTCAAATCTATGAACGAAAATGGGCCCCAAGGTCATACAACTTTTGTAACCTATGGCAAACAAAAAATGACCATAAAATGGCTGACGGATGCGATCAGCTCAAGGCAGTAAGCAACAATTTTCACCCGTGCAAGACGTACGTACTCCTCTGAAGCAGCCGACGAGGCTAAACTCGGGGCTGCGATTCCCTTTTCGACCCTTTTTAGCTGGTGGTAACAGAAATTAATCGTAATACTCAAAATCAGGTATTTAGGATACTACTGAATCGTAGTCGGCATTATCGCTCGTCAATGACATTTCTGCATCGACGTGAGAAATTCTTTCAACGTTCGCGACGACGCATTTAGCTCTGACAACTCTAAACGACGAGAAAACGTTTGCGATCGGTCGGAAGGGACTCGTTGGAGCAAAGGCCAATGGATCGTCGTCGTCGGCCGTGCATCCGGCCTTGGGGCTCGTCGGATCGGCCGTCTTATCCGTTTCCGTGCGTTAGGTTTCGAAAGAGGTCCGTGAAGATGGGAATGTCGCACTTCGAGTTTCGCTTTTCGTACGTTAGCGATGAAATCGGATGTTGAGTTTTGCGAAAAGATTGCAGAGTTCAGGGATTCGTTCGAATTGTTTTGAAAACGGAAGTGTAGTTTTGAGAAACGGGCGTTAGCAATTGGGAAAAACTGTAACGAAGGACGGTCGATTGCGACTTACGGATCGCGTCGTTTCGACCGCGCTGCAGGCACTCGAAGGTGGAATCTTGCCGAAGCCCTGGGTCCGGAGGCGATGGCGAACCGTTCGTCGGACGAGAGAGGACGATCTGGGACTGCAGCGGTCCTCGCCGGTCCTCGGCAGTCGCGGAAGAAGATGCACGAGCCGAAACTCTGAAGACACGGGGCCAGGCGGGGAGACGCGAGGACGCACGTCCGTCCGGCGGCGAGGCTCGAGGCCTACTCGCCCGCCTCGGGCCCGTTTCCTTTCGAGCGGGGAGAGCGAAAGCCTCTTCCAGGGAGGATCGCATCCCTGCGTCCACACATCCCCGCGTCCATCGCGTCCACACAGGTCACTTCGCGTCGTAGGTCGCCGTCGCTTCGCTCGCGGTCGCACGTGGGAGGTTCGATGGGGCGTGGAGGCGGCCATCACGGTTTCCTTCTTCGATGTCGCTTCGCGTGTGATTCGGTTCGGATTCAGAAATAAACATCGCGCGGAGACGACGAGGAAACATCTAAAACCACCTCGAACAAAATTCTTGACGAAGTCGATGAATCGACATCTGAAAGGGAAACGGCGCTCCCCGGAGCTCGTTGAATGGATTTTCATCTAATGGAATCTCGAGCCGGATTATTTGTCGCTGGAAAACTGTCTCTGGTCCATCATGCAACGCGTGAAAATGTGGCAGGGGTCCATCTCTCGCGTCTTTTTTCATGATGTGCTATGAATCCCACCAAAAAATTATTTCAAGAAGCAGTTTAACAAGTCGCTTGTACTCCAATAAAAATTTAAAAAAAACTTGCACGGCAAGCTAGCTCACAGACGAGATCGGTTCGTCATAAGTTGTCTCTCGGCACGCGAGCTTCATCCGTTTCCAACGGATTGGAAGCCGGCGAAATCGCATGGGGAAGCAGAGACGGCTCTCTTTTGAGGCTCCCAGTCGAGCTGAATGTGTCGGGTTGGAGGGAAATATCTCCCGATACACAGGCTGAGGCGTGGGTCGAAGCGAAGTCCCTCAAAAATGTTGGGCGTGTTGTCGACTTGGTCAGACTTGGAGGAAAATGTGATGGCGCTTTACCGTCCCAGAGATGAATGGGCTTCAAAACGACTTGCAAAACGATTCGAAGTAAAACCGACTGGAAAAAATCGTCGCACTGTAAGTAGAGCTGGTCGGTCTTATTATTCACACGATATCTCAGTTCTCACTGGCCCAAGGATAGTTTTACGCATGAAAACGTATTTGCATTAAGTGCATTCACTGAGTGCCAAAGGTTTTTATTTATTTATTACAAATTTGCATGAAAATGGAGGAATCATGTTTTCTGGAAATAGTCAGAGAAATAGGTCATCAAGGCAAAGGTCCAGAGATGCAAGTAGCAAGAACATATGCACTCTCTTCCAGGGACAGCAGGTTCTCACGACAGAAACTCGAGTCTCGGGCAACTCGACTTCGTACATCCACACAAATCAGGGTTCAGACATTATTAATGGGATATTCCGATTCGTACTGGGAACATCTGATCGATGCCAATACCCTATTGGTTCAAAACCAATAGGTTTTGAACCCTGTAGTAGCTGTATTTCCATGCTATGCAAATTCTTTTCCCCAAAATACAAGATTCAATCATTCAACCACTGAGCAACTAGCAGTATGGATGAATTTGCCAAGTCTCGATGCATTTTGCCATCCTAATTTTGACTTAAAATAACTTCCACTTTTGCATGGCTTCATTTACTTGGATATTCTCTTAGTTAAAAACCCACATTCAGATGTTTACATTCATGTTGTATTCATCAATGCAAAAAACAAACATCAACTTCACAGAATAACCAGCAAGATTGGCAAGAGATTGGCAAATAACAAAACACCAAAGAAAGCAGTCACATAGGATAATGATATATTTTCACTCGCACTCGACGGATGCTCGGATCCCAGAACGTTCCCGAACGAACGAGCTGGGGAATTTTCTCAGGATCCCCAGCCTTCATCCCGAGATCCATCCATCGGAAACGGGAGAGAATGCCGTCGGTGGATGCGCGGAGACTCGGACGCCACACCCAAAAATGAAAAGCGAAACGGGTGAAGAAAGAGGCTTGATTACTGAAGGGCCTTTGAAAACATGGCGAATTTCATCCACATCAATAAACTCCTAGTGAATACAAAAATATTTGCTGATTTTTATTGCCCCTTGGGGCTCTGAAGCGATATTAAGGACTTACACAGACAGCATGCTTCTCAATTTGCATGATGTCTTACACAACTTGTCCCCCAAGTCCACACATGAAAATTCCATTAAATTTGAGCAAAAATTTTGCACAAGAAATTTGACTTCTTGTTTGCACTTGCTGAAAATAATCGCTAAAGGAAGGCAAAGTTGAAAGATGAAACCACACATTTAGCCATTTTGAATACATGTTTTTCAAATACATTTGAAAAATGCATTTGAAAAACATGAATGAAATGAAACAAAAAATTAAAAGTGGACAGAGATAAAAAAAAATAAATAAAAATAAAAAGTTTGCTTAAATTCAACAATTTTTAAGTGTCATGCAGTAGGCTACTATGGTGCTGCCGAGAAAGGGTAACATGGATGAGTGAAGGCTTCCATGGGTTCAGCACCAAGCCTCACGTGAACAAGATCTTCCATAGTGGGAAATTGAAGTCAAAGGGTTTCTATCCGAGCAAGGTTTAATCATGTTAACAATAAGATCCAAGTGGAGGTCACCAGGATGTTGAAGGAATGGTAGGAGTTCTGATGCCCGGGAAGTGAGGGGAGGCTCCTGAGATGCACTGCCAAGAAGTATAAGATTGGCAGGTGTGAATGGCACCTACAAGAAGTGGAGAATGGGCATGCGAGAATGCCAACGTCACAAAGTAGGGAATTGGCAGACGAGAATGGCACCAAGAATGCTCAGCGAATGCCTAGGGAATGCTCTGCCAACACCCTGAATATCGGGAGACCTCCACTATTTAAAGGCAAGTCTGGTCGAAGACAGAAGTCCTCCAGGCCAAGGTGATGGGGGTAGGTACATGCCCCACAGTGAGGACGAAAAGGGTGAAACCATAACATGGTAAGAAAAATAAATCCTTTGAGTACATGACAATTGTATACCTCAAGACTTAGCATCAGCAAATTTTTACAATTATGAAATTCTTACTAGCATTTTAATGAAACTTATAAAATGAAATTTTACTTGCATTATTATGCAATTAAAATTTTCTTTCATGTTACAAGACATAAGGCTCCTCCTGCATTAAATACCTAATCTCAAACCCACTTTGTTAACAATGGGTCGGAAAAGGATACGTAGTCATGATGCAATGAGCAGTCTCAGCAAAGCAGTGGTATTCCTTCCATAACTGCTCCTTGCTTCAGCAGCTTCTTACAACAAAGCATATGAAGTGGTGCAGCTGGTATAGGATATGGATAAAGCCACTCTCAACAGTCCTAAACAATAGGTAAAAATATATATACAGGCATGACAAATAAACAATTGAGTCTGGAAGATGCGAATAACAGAGTTGAAAAACTTTCATATGCAAAGCAGTAGAGAACAGAATTTAGAAGGTGCAAACAATACATAAGCCTGACAATATAAACATTTGATATGCAAGAGGAAGGACAATACAAGCATTTGACTTTAAATTGTCAAGGAGGGGGTTGCAACATACAGGGTGTCCAAAAAATACCTGGTAAACTTTAAAAATGTCTACTTTTGTTAATAATTTCCTAATTCATTTTCTTTCATGTAAAATTTAAACTAAATCAAAATGACATTGGATGGATCACATAGATTGTTTCTCAATTTGTGATCTCAAAAAACAAGTGTGAACATATTTGCACTTTTCTTCCTAACATTAAATGTGCATCGATGCAGGAGGAAGATATTTTGAACATTTGGGGAGCTGACAAGAGTTTTATAAAAACATGTGACAAACTGAAAAAGTGTCATGACACTGAATTTTAATAAGTATTGAATGACTAGTGTTACACATATGTGTAGTGTATTAGTAAATACTATAGAAAAGATTACTAAGTATTTTTGAGACACCCTGAATACATTTGAATTGTACTTAGTAGACACCAAAGGCCACAGACGCATTTCATGAAGCAGTAGGGACACCCTGGTCATTTTGGCTGGTGATCCAAGATCAAAAATCCACCTGAGCCCAAAGAAGTCTGTGCAATAGATGTCATGTGAATTGACAACCAGAGGCTCAATAACTTCAAAGTCCTCGATGTATTGAGAGCTCAAGTACAAAAAGTTTTGTACCTTTCCTTGGCAATGAAGATGTCAGTTCCTAAAGGGGAACACATAGCAGAATGTTTGAGAACTGCTAATCTGGAACATAATTTAATGTACCACAGGTCACAAGTACTAAGGGTATCCTGGACTCAAAAAGTTGGAGAACGAGTAGGGAAGGGTGGGGCACCATAGGTCACATATTTGCAGGCCTGCAATTTTGTCATTTTCATTCCTCTGAAGCAATGGAAGGTCCTGCATGTAAAGACTCGTATCACCTACACAATCCAATGTTTCAAATTTGTTGACCCTACAAGCGTCATGCAATAGTGTCACATTTTAAAATGGGTCACCATGGGTCAGAGTCCATGGTACAATGGGTCACCTCCATCGCTAAAATGAACTTCAGTTGACTCAAAGTCACCACACAAAGAAGTATTTGCACAACAGGAGGAGAAGCTCTTGAAAACTGATGCTCTTCATCAAAGTTACCTGGAAAAATTATGACCCTTTAATCAGAATATAATATACAATTTGTTTCATGTCCAAGAACATCACATCTGCCGGTATCGAACTGTTCAGAGTCTTCTGCTTCTAATTGTGCATTATTAGACCAGAAAAAGAATGCATAGAAATCCTGATCTGTCTTGGCAACTATCAGGAAAGATTTGGCAAAGAGTCCGTTGGCCCATTGTGCCCCAACTGAAGCCACTGAAGTGAAATCAATATTACAACCAGAATGAGTTGAGACTGTAGCTCATATGTTCAGGCATTGAACTCCTGATCTCCCAGATCCAATTCCAGAAAGAATCAAGACTTTTCATCAAGAGAAACAATGCGCAATGATCCAGATGTCACTGTAAACAAAAATGAAAATTGTCCTCTACAGCCTTGTGCAATCTCAGCTTCTCTCCTCACGTCCATCAGATGCACCTCGGTACCTGCCGAGCTTGTGCCATCTCATATGACGCACCCCCCTCGTGTCCTTTAAAGGCACCTCGTTACTTCATGACCTGAGTTCATCGCTCACTGAGGTTCCTGAAATTCAGAATATTTGCCCTCTCAGCCTTACTCTCAATCATGTGTCCCCTTCGACTTATCCCCAAGAGATTTGAGGAACGATATCCCACAATATAGCAATACATCACAAAACAAAGTATAGTCGATCACCAGCGAAAGCAGGAATTTTTGATTGCATAGTTTCAGGTTTAACGGTTGGACCCACATGCCTAAAAATCGATTTGCCCCTCTGCTTGTTACCTTCCCTCATCCACCCGCACGAGTGCTTCGTCCCCATCAAAGCAAAGCCTGAACGGGCCTCGCATAAAATTTCGACCGTCGAGACCATGATACTGTCGCGGATAGAGCATCCACGATTCACATGTCGATTTGGAGCCGAGAGAGACCATGCCAGCCAACATTCAAGCTGTACCTTAGGCCTCTCAAAACCGCATGATAGCATTTTCTCGTAGCTTTGACGTAAATATTTCGTGTTCATCGATGAATTTCTTCATCACATAACGCCAATATCCTGTCGTGCAAAAGAACAATTATTGCCTAATTAATGTTTGGAATACGGAGGCACTCCAGGAGAAAATAAAAACAGAAATAGAAGCAACATATCTCTATATTTTTTGTGTGTAATCAATAAATTTCTTAATGCCTAGACAGTGCTTATTCGCAAATCACTGAATGATTCCTTACGAACGCTGCTAGTTTCAAATTTATCGAAAGTTCGTGTGCGCACTGGGTTTTTATATAGTGACCGCTGACTTCAATTGCTGGGGAAAACGTGTTTCTCCAAGAAAAAGAAAAATGATTGAACGCACTTGGGAACTGGCCCCAAGGCCATTCCTATGCCCAAAATTTGGTTCGTAGACTAAGTCAAGGAGATATTGTCTCGTAAATCAAAATGATGAAATCTCTCTGTACATAGGGCTAACGCTTCAAACGAGTACCCTGCATCCCCGTTTTTTACTTTTTTTTTTACATTTCGATTTAATACTGTCCGTCGATGACCACGAAAAGGCAACGTACAGTGACCGTGGATTAGAACTGGGTTCAATAAATAAATCACACGTTTGACGAACATCTGACCTTGGGATTCATTGATAGCCGTAGCGAAGGTCAATCTTATTGAATATTGTCTATCTAGAGCTATCACTGCGGAGCTATCACTGCGGAAACATGGGTCCACCAAGTTCCTTGATGAAAGAACAAATATGTTACCTCCCCCCCCTCTCCATCCAATTCATCAGTCCAGCCCAGTTAAAGCTCAGGGGCAAGCGGATTCTCTAAAACGAGTGAACTAACGATTTTAAGATCCGTCACATTTTATTTGCGGAGGATGGGGGGGATGAACAAAACCGGTTATCTGCCTTGGTCGGTTTCAACATTTGCAAGAAGCGAAGCCAAAAGTCTACAAACTCATTCAATTACGTAATGCATCATATGTGCTAATATATATTAATCATATATATAAGCACATATGCATGAAGTATTTACATCTTTCAAAGGTAAGACTATAAGACATGATTTTTGGCTTCACCTTCACGATTCCAAATTCCATAGCATTGGCCTCTAGTGTAATACAAATTCAGAATAGACACGAGGAAAGATGAAGTGCCAGACTAAGAAAACAGAAAGAACAGGTGCAGAAGGTGACTAGTGGTAGGAGGGCACCAAAAGAAAGGGGGCCTCCATGATGGAGGGCGCCATCAGGATGCATGGGCCGCCAAGAAGGAGGGGGCCACCAGGATGCATGGGGCCACTGGGATGCATGGGGTCACTGGGATACATGGGCCAACAGGGAGGAGACCACCAGGAGGGAGGGTGCCACCAGGATGCACGGGGCCAATGGGATGCATGGGCCACCAGGAAGGAGGGGACCACCAGGAGGGAGGGCACCACCAGGATGCATGGGGCCACTGGGATGCATTGGCCACCAGGAAGGAGGGTGCCACCAGGATGCATGGGCCACCAGGAGGGAAGGCGCCACCAGGATGCATGGGCCAACAGGAAGGTGACCACCAGGAAGGAGGGCGCCACCAGGATGCATGGGGCCACTGGGATGCATTGGCCACCAGGAAGGAGGGCGCCACCAGAATGCATGGGCCACCAGGAGGGAAGGCGCCACCAGGATGCATGGGCCAACAGGAAGGGGACTACCAGGAAGGGGACTACCAGGAAGGAGGGCGCCACCAGGATGAATGTGGCCACTGGGATGCATTGGCCACCAGGAAGGAGGGTGCCACCAGGATGCATGGGCCACCAGGAAGGAAGGCGCCACCAGGATGCATGGGCCAACATGAAGGTGACCACCAGGAGGGAGGGCGCCACCAGGATGCATGGGGCCACTGGGATGCATGGGCCACCAGGAGGGAAGGTGCCACCGGGATGCATGGGCCACCAGGAGGGAAGGTGCCACCAGGATGCATGGGCCACCAGGAGGGAAGGTGCCACCAGGATGCATGGGCCACCAGGATGCATGGGGCCACTGGGATGCATGGGCCACCAAGAAGGAGGGAACCACCAGGAAGGAGGGAACCACCAAAAAGGGAGAGCGCCACCAAGATGCATGGGCCACCAGGATGCATTGGCCACCAGGAAGGAGGGCAGACCCTATTTTATGAGTATTGGTCTTCGTATGGTGGAAGGCGTGCGTTTCGAAAAATGTAAATAATGGAGAGCCTCTTCTTTCGGAAGGAGCCGTCAGTTAATGTCAATTCGTAGAGGGCTCCTGCGAAGACGCTTTCATGCACTTGTTCTAACATGATGAAACATGTCAGTTCGGCTCGGAGTTCCCTGAATAAGATGGTATAGAATACGTGCTTTCGCCCGTTCGGGAAGTAGTTCCACTCCATTTGCAGATCCCCGACGAAAGTGTCTGTCGGAAGAAAACGGATCGGTCATTCCTTGGCGCTTGGGTCGGCCGGGGAGGAATGTTTAACCGAAGAATCCCTCCTCGACGACGGAGGAACATTTCTCCCTGGCTCCGTCAGTGAAGCAGCGTTAACCTTTTTCCGACAAACGTCCCAAGCGAGGGAAGCGAAAGTTAACTCATACGGTGCCCGCAGCGATGCGAATGTCGGTCAAACCCCATCGGAGAAGTACTTTGGTTTTTATCGTTATTCCTTGCTTCGTTCGTTAGAAAAGGGCAAATGAGAATACGTTTCCGAGGGGCGAAGACTGTTTTTTAAATGTTAACCTCATGATGAGTCGAATTGAGAGAGAGAGGATTTACTCTCGTCCGGAGAGGAGGAGGTGGAGGGTCCTGGGGTGGCAGGAAACACAAAAGGGGGATGGATTTCCCATGTCTCATCGATGTTCACCTCAGTGTCCACTCCCGTTCTCACACGCTCCCGTTCCGCGTTCAGCCGCGACCGTCTCCTCCTTTCCTCGGCTCTCGTTTGCTTCATCCGTTTCCACCATTCCGTGAAACTCTCACTTTTCGACGACTGCTTTTCTGGTTTCTCCTTTTTCTCCCCTTCCTCAGGAGCCACAGAGGACGAGGTTGAGGGAACCGAGGATCCCCCTGGAAAAAAAATTGTCTTAATCATTTGGTGACAACTTTTCTTTCTCTGATCCCAGTGTATCGGGAATCGGTGACGGTTACGGGCCAAACGGTCCGTTTTCCTCATAACCCAATTGAGGCACTCGGAGGACCCAGAGGGGACCTCGGAGTCGATGCCTATGGCTCGAATTCGCACGGATTACGACCGACCGTCCCGAAACACCGGGTTCGGGCCAAACGGTCTGTTTTCCTCGTAACCCGATTGAGGCACTCGGAGGACCCAGAGGGGACCTCGGAGTCAATGCCTGTGGCTCGAATTCGCACGGATTACGACCGACCGTCCCGAAACACCGGGTCGTCAAACGGGATATCCGAAGGAAAGATTGAAAAACAAAAATCGATCGCTTTCATTCACCGGGCAGTTGGGGAATTTCCTCCTGCTCCTCCGCCCCCTGCTCCACCTCTTCTCTCTCGTTCTCTTGTCGGGAACAGCAGGAGCAAAAGAGGGTTCTCGTCTTAGCGACCAGCCACGATTTGAACCTGCTGGCTCGGCTCCTTTCAATTTGTCGTCGATCAGGATTCATCCTCTACGTTCTCGAGAGATTCTCTTGGCAACCGATCGATTCTTTGCGACCGTTGCCGTGGACTTCGTTCTTGGCTTCGCGTAGAGATGGGCAGTGCAGAAAGTCGTACAATGAAAAAACATTTGGACACGAGAGCTGAGATTCGTCACGAAGGCGCGCATTCGACATAGAAACCGTGAATGATGAGGGGATTTACCGAACTAGGAGCCAATCCAGAAAGTTTTTGCTAGCCACATGGAGACACATGGAAAGCTGAAACTTGGCAAGAACGTGACTGCTAACACACTGAGCTCAGGAAAAATATCAAATTTCCAAAATATTGGAATTTTGGGGGGGATATTTCTTGGGGACGTTATGTTTTCAAATAATTTTTCATATCCCACCCAATCCGCAAATAGAAAAGTAGCAGCTGGCGCACGCATAACCGACGTGATGTTGATTTAAGGAAAAATTCAACTTTTGTTGTGCGTCTCCTCAGAACACAGCTTTTGGGTGTGTCGCTTTTCCAAATACATTTTTTTTTCCGCCAGCAAAAAGAGGAAACGTATAAGGCTGAAACTGGGCGGAATGGAGTTCCCTGAGTCTACATTTCAGAAGAAATAAAATTTTTGGTAAAACCCATCAGGGCCCTTTTTTTCAGTCCTATTTTCTTGAATTTTTTTTTGATCCAACGAAACAGAGACAGAAAAGTTAAACTTCCCTCAGAAGCACCTGTTTGATTGCTGAATACAGAAAAAAGCATACTTTTGAAATATGTTCCCTTAGCGTAGATTATAGGAGGGAAGTATTCCAAAATGTATTCTCCACCTTTACAAAAAGGGACACACGAAAAGATTTCAAGTTAGGCACACTAGAAGTAAATTTTTGATAAAAATCAAGACTTTCGTCCCCATATGTCACGTACTTCGGTGGGGACGTACTTCAAATACGTGTTTCCTATTTCGCAAAAAATAAATGAATTAATCACTAACCAAGGTAATAGCGAGTTCTCTCACAAACTCGCTAGTATATATATATAACTAATAACTAATTAGTATAACTACTTTCTGCCATAAATGCTACTACAACATTTACATGTTCCTTGCATACTAGCAAAAGAGGCTAGACTCCTGTAACCTCGTAATCCGGCAGTACATTATCCACAGTAAAGTTATAGTTATAGTTTGGTAAAATTTTGGCTGTTGTGTTGCGTGCAGAAACATGCAGTGGGGTGACAAAGAGAATCGCATAGCAGTGATTGCCTTGCACAATGTGGGTCAGAAACCTGCAACCATTTTCAAGACTTAGCAGTCACTTAGAATCAGTCGGCAGTTTCTTTACCGAGCTATCAAACGTTACAATGATACTCAGGGTGTACGAGATCGCCCTAGATCTGGACATCCACGCATTGCCAGAACATCATGAGCCATCAAAGCAACAGGATTCAGTGAAAACCTCTCCGCAAGCAGAAAGTGATGGACATTTCCCTTGCCATTTCGACTAGAAGCATGTTTCGGTTGATTAAATCAGAACTAAGGATGGGTGCTAATCGAAGAAGCACAGGACGCATGCTGACTCCATCTCTGAAAGAAATCAGGAGGTCGCAATCGAAAGTGTTGCCGCACAGGTACGCGCAAAACAGACACCACAAAATCCTCTTTACTGATGAGAAAATCTTGTTGCTGTTGAAGTCATCCATATGGTGGAGAGAGGTCACCATCCTGCTTCCATCATGGTTTGGTGGAGGGTGAGCCAAGAGGCTGTCACCAAGCTGCATTTCTGCGAGCAAGGAATGAAGACATCGGCCAATGTGTACCAGGAGGACGTCTTAGAGAAGACAGTGAAGCCTCTCAGCCAAACATTGTTCAATGGGGGCAACTGGATCTTCCAGCAAGACTCTGACCCTGCTCATAAGGCGAAGACAACGCAGGAGTGGCTTAATCAGACTCTCATGCATTCACGATGAAAATATGTGGGAGGGTGGTGGAGTGACGTAGCTTGGGTCATGGGGGTGCTTGTAGTCATCTGGGGTGTTGAGGTTGCTGGTGCTGCAGCTCAGGACAGTTCGGGTGAGACTCAGTCCTGAAGGATATCGACAGCACTTTTAGGCTATGATGTAAGGCAGGTTAGGAATACAGCTGGGGCAGGGGAGGGGGGGGGGACCCTGACCATCCTCTGCTCTACAGTTTATGTTGAATACAGGGTAGGTCCTTATTCTTTTATGCTTTCTGATTTTAATTTTCTTATTGCTGGTTACCCTGATATTGTGGATATCTTCCAGGCACTTTGGGTCTTCAAAGTATTTAAGAGCAAGTTTGGAGGTGTACTGCTGCAATGGCTCTATTTTGGACAGGTGGTAAATGTACTTCTTAGAGACATAGCCTGGGAGCCTCAGTGTTTACCTGATGGCTGCTATTTCTACTGTCTGTATTCTTAAAAAAGCAGAATCAGAACAGTTAGCCCAGGCTGCATATCCATAAGTGAGAACTGGCCGAATGAAGGTCTTATAAAGGTGCAGTACTGTTCCTGGATTGCATCTATTGGTCCCACTTATTATCTTTAAACAGTTGAGTTTACGTCTAGCTTTAGTTCTGAGGTCTGCAATGTGTTTAGTCCAATGGAAGTTATCTTGGAAGGTGAGACCAAGAATTTTAACATTAGAGGAATAGGGGATGAGTTTACCACCAAGTGATAGCTGGGGGGGATCAAGAATCAAGAACCAAGATCCCACCCTACTAATAGGTGACCTAAATGCCCACAGCCCTTTCCTCTCCTTCTGTGACAGGACCAACCCGCACGGACGACTCATCGCCTCCTTCCGGGACAACTCCAACTATTCCCTGATCAGTGGCCATGACCCAACTCACTCCTCCTTCACATGCCCTGACTCCCCACCATACAGACTTGACCTGACTCTTGCCAACCCCTCCATCCTTCCCCTCATCCATGACTGCTCCACTGGAAAGGACATTGGTTCTGACCACCTCCCGATCCTTGTTACTGTTGACCTCTTCCTACAGGAAAAACCCACAACCCTTAGGACAACTCCTGACTTCCCAAAGGCCGACTGGACCAGATTCCAATTGACCATGGACACCTGTCTCCCTGACTCTCTCCCTCTGACATACCCACAGCAACCCAACTCATCACTGAAGCCATCCAAATTGCCCAAGACGATTCCATCCCCACCCTGACAGCAAAGACCTCCAGACCTTACCAAATCTCCCCTGCCACCCTTTCCTTAATTAAGAAAAGAAGGGCCACTAGGCATAAAATCATTTAACTAAGGCACCTTGCCTCAAGAATTCATGACTTCAACAGGGAAATCTCTTCTCAACTTAAAATAGATGCTAATGATTACTGGGACAATTACTGTAACTCTCTTGATGAAGAAACTGATCCCAAAAACTTCTGGAAACTGTTTAAAAGAATAGGCAGGCCTAACAACAGCTCTTCTAAGCCTCTCCACCATGAAAACATAACATCAACAACCTCCCAGGGAAAAGTCGACATCTTTACGGCCTCCCTGGGTGCCACCATGACCTCCCCCCCCTCCTCTCTCCCTCCAAATGCATCCAAGGTGGAGAAAAGGCTAGATGCCTTAATTAACTCATATTCCCCCTCCAGTGTAGAAGATAAAGAACCCCCACATGAGCTCCTTGACCCAATAACAATTGAAGAAATAATTAAAACCATTCTACCACTGCCTAATAAAGCCCCAGGACCAGATAAAATTTACAACAAAGCCCTCCAGAAAGGTACTTTTAAACTATATGAACTGCTAGCTCAACTCTTCAACTCTTGCATCACCTACAGATATTTTCCCTCAACCTGGAAGTCGGCTCTAGCAACAATGATACCCAAGCCGGAAAAAGACTTAAGCAAGACTTCCTCCTACCAGCCTATTAGCCTACTAAGTGTCCTGGGAAAAACTTTTGAAAGAATAATCACAGATAGGCTAACCTCTTTCCTTGAAAGTAATGGCATCCTCCATCTGGCCCAGGCCGGCTTCCGGTGCAACATGTGCACTTTGGACCAGCTTGTCAGCTTGCAAAACGACATACTGCATGCCGGTAACTGTAACTACCCTCTCTTAGCACTTGATGTTGAAGAGGCATTCGATAAAGTCTGGCACAGGGGCCTACTCTACAAACTTAGATGTAACTATAAACTTCCTCTGGGCCTAGTAGCTCTTGTTGAGTCCTATCTCAGTAACCGCACCCTCAAAGTTAGAGTTGAGGACTCAACCTCTGAATCATTCTCAATCACTGCAGGAGTCCCCCAAGGCTCAGTACTTGCCCCCCTTCTTTTCCTCCTGTATGTTAATGACATGCCTCTTTGTCTCCCCAAAGGGGTTAACATCTCCCAACTTGCAGACGACACGGCAATCTAGATCCGAAGTAGCTTAAATGCAAGGCTGGGCAACATTCCATCGCTAGCCCAGAAGGCCCTGGATTGCAACAATATTACACCAATATAGCTCAAAATGGAGAATCTTAATGAACCCCACCAAGTCCCCTGGAGTTTATTTCTACTGTAAATTCCATCATGCAATTTATATAGTCAAGGGCTATAATAGTTTTGAGGAAATATCACTCCAAAAAGTATTAGCCACAGGGGAAATTTCACAAAGTAATTTTTTTTTAACTCAGCATCTCAATAGCTAAAGTTTTTGCAATTTCATATTCTCATCTTATCTAAAACATCATTACAATTAGCCTCAGTCAGCCAGTCACTCACATTCACATTGTATGGTGATGAAGGATGGAGGGGGGGGGGGAGGGGGGTCCCACTTACCCCAGAGGGGTATACCCACTTGCCCTGTGTAGTGAATTTTGTTCGGGCAAGTTAGCCCCCCCTTGTGAAATGAGTATTAGCTGAAAAGTACTTAGTTCGCCAAACATATTCAGTAATATAGTCTGAGTTTTCAGCTGAACATTGTTTCAAGGAAACTCACTTTGAGGTGGCTCTAAATCTTATTCAAAATATCCGCCTTGCACACTTGTGTCAGTTCTGTTTACCATGATTGGGCTTTTGCCCCTAGCATTTGAAGAATGTCTGGAAAAGGCAGGTGGGATGTACCATGCAAGACAGCTTACTATATAATTGCTATGGAAAAACAGGTAACTTTCCCTTATAGTTTGAATCAGCTACAAAAACTAGGGGGTTCCCACTTACCCCAGGCAACTATACCTTTAGGCAGCACAAACCCATGTTTTCATACTTATTAGCATTGGATAATACACCTAGGGAACTATGGCCTAAGGAAGAGATAGCACACCTTCTGCTTACTCATAGGTCCTCTAGGATGCAAGTCTAACAGTGCTGTCTTTGCCTTGATAGTTTCGAGAAGCATGCAGCCATCCAGTTCCATAAGTCATTTTACAAACCTAATTTAGAGAGCCTTACCAGACTTAACCTTGTTTTTCTGGAGAAAGTATTATGTTGATAATGCAGAGAAAATATCCAGAGCACTATGCTTCTCAACATGATTACATAAGTGAGTCAATGCGTGTCCATTGTAGGACTATGTCTATACAGGACAGAGGAGTTACATACAAATGCCAATCAAAATATCAATCCATAAGCATAGTCCGGTACACATGGATCACTGCAGTGTTTAGATAAAACAAGGATAGGCATGAAACAACTGGAAGTGCTGATGCTCAAGTGAAAGAGCATCCCTCTGAAAAACAGGTCCAGAGTGAAGAGGAACTAGTCTTAACTCCATAGCCTTCCATCTATCAAGATCTGACAAAGACCATGACTTTCTGGAAGATTCAATAGGGACACAAGAGAAGACTCAAAGAAATGCATTTCTGAGATGCTTGATGGTGTTTGCACTCAAACTACATAGACAAGGGGCCCCTCAATTTTTCACCAAACAACAAATGACAGATCACTCCCAGAGACAAGTGCATGTAATCCTGGGATACTGCATCAATATCTAGATATAAAGAGGAGATTCTCCTTTTTTGTGATCAGGCTGCTGATGCTTCCTGAAAGATTCATTACTCCATATACAAGCATTATTTAATGGAAATGTCCCCTTGCCATGTCATTTGCCCTGCTAGTCACATCCACCACAACCATAGCATCCTGCATGCCCTTAAATTTCCTTTTCTAACAGGACATCAGCAAAACACATACCTACTGCAAAGCTCTTAATCTGAAACCAATCTTGCAACAAAGACTCCAAATCATCAATGAGAGGCTGAAGAAACTGAGAGCAACCTGATGGCTTTACAGTACCTTAGCAGCTTTCCTAGCCAATACAAAAGGGAAAAATTGTAATATTAATTCCCAATGTCAAACATATGGTATTTAACTTCTCATGTGGTTCCCATAAGTATTTTTGCATTCTCAGGCAGAGATATAATTGATCTTCACAAAGGATTCATAAGAGACAGTTGACTTGAGCATGTGTAACCCCACTAGAACAAGCACATCCATGCAAGTGACACCGTAATGGCATTACAGAATGATACTTCTGATTCTCAATCGATATCACAACTGGAGGAAAGGAGAAGCAGAAGTTGAGCTGAAATTTTCATTGTCAACCTGATCAACAACTTCTTACTTGTCAGTCCAATACTGATCACTTTGAATCACTGCTAGACTTTCCTGAAGGCTGTCCTGACCCAGACTGAATTCTTTCTAATTGGGAGCATTGGATACATAAGAATTTTTATTACAGGTTGGCTTAGACTCAATACCTTAGAAGACAGCGCCTGAATTAGAATGTCCTTTCTCTTTACAGTGTCTATCTTCCTACAATAAGGCATCTACAACTTGAGCACACCTTCTTTTTTGCTGTGGTTCCATATCACATATGTATTTGGTATAAATCCAGTTCAATGAGCTTGCCATCTGAAATACATTATTATACCAATAATCATTATTTCATGCAATAACTTTAACACAGTTCAGCAAAGGATTCTCAGGGATATAATTTACATTCATAGGAAACTAGACAAAAATAGAAGGATGTATAATTTTTCCATTCAACTAAATCTCACTTCCAAAAGAGGCTTATGCAAGTTGTGAACAAACCTAGGCAGCTATTCCTGCATCAAGTGCATGCCTACTGGTACTCTAGTTGTTATTTGCACATCCCCTGTTGTGTGCACAATGTGTATCAAAGACCTCCTGCACAAAAAAAATTGGTCTAATGATAGGCTGGAATGACTTAATGATGCACCCATGTGTAGCTGAAGATATATTGGTTTCTATGCTACTTTGTGATTATGACATACATTTATCCTACATAAAACCACAGAAGCACTCTTCAAATGTATTACATTGAAAGCTTCTGATTCCTGTCCTCCCATTCCTACCTGGATGCTGGAGCAAATGAGAAGTCTTCTCATAGTAAAAGGACAAATGGGACAAATATCAGGCAAGTCAGTTGCTTGGCAAGTCAGATTACAACATGACAGTAAAGACTTAGTGGAATTTTCTCAATAGCTGGCAAGGGGATGTTGCAAAGAATTTTTGCTTCATAGTTTCACATTTTTTCTAGTTTTTTTTTTGAAGACATATGTCTAGAGGGTCAATAGTCTTGTCTGCAGACTCAGAATGAAGAAAAGAATGGAGACATCATCAATTTCATCATAAGAACAAGCAAGGAAAAATCCAAAGCACCACTCAATTTCATATGCATTCCTGTTTCCTTACTTGTCTTGATTCTACAAACTGTAATGTTAATATTAAGGCCTACCAGCTTTTACTCTTGGTCCCTTTCAGACTTCTCACATTGCATCACCTAGTCCCTGGTTACCATGGAATTCACATTCCCTCCTTGGACTGATAACTGTTTTAAAAAAATACTTTATGTAGATTGCCCTGACCTCATTTCTTACACACACCTACACTTGACTGGATGATAAATGCTGAGTGTTATTGTGATGAAAAGCATTTGATCATAATGAACAGATGAATAAGTTGAAACAGAGAAGCCACCAGAGCATATAAGGTCCAGCTTAAGCTTCTGCATTGCAATAGGTTTGGATCTGTTGGACTACCCCACAAATGCTCAATCAGGCAGAGGAGTTTACCGACCATTGCAGAGATGTATAACACGCCCCTGTACAAACCACTCAACAAATCCCTATGTCCAATGCCACCATCTTGGAAAAACAGTGCTACAGCCCTGGGTATATGGCAGGCAGTGGAAAGGATCAAAAGGTCCACTGAGAGGAATGGAGGGTGAAAAACGGGCAGGGTGACTGAGGTTTAGCCTTCTGATTTCTTTTTTCCAGCTTCTGGCATACTACAAGCAGTACCACACATACTCTTCAAGAGGGCAAGGAAGACCTCAACACTACTGCCTAAATCCCATTATACGCACTGCCGAACACAGACCTATGATATACTGTACGTCCTTGCCTAGCGAATTGACAGCGCCTTGCCTTATGCAAGAGGAAGTCTATTAGCCTAATACTTGAATAGATCCAGGGTAACATTAGAGCAAAGGCCTTCGCGAAAAAGTTAGCACCACCCAAGCCTATAATTGGGTCATGCAAGCTTACATTTCCAACAATCGAATATCTAATCACTATAAATCGACCCGACAACCCCATTATCGCACTTTTTGGGGGGTGCAGCTCTTATCATTCACTTCATCAAAGGTTCAATCGGCAAACCGAAACACGGAAGCGGAACTCCAGCCGCCTGAGTGTAGCCCTGCAGGGTTGCCAAAACAAGAGATCTTTTCTTCCTGTCTCTACCGTTCGACTGTCATCGATTTCCTTTAAATTTCTGAGGATCTGTCTTCGAGTCCGAAAAATCCAAACTCACAAGCAGCTGCACCCAACTGATCATAATTTTATTCATGTACTCCTCGAATATACCACTTTCAGCTTGACATTTAGCTCGCAATTCCCAGTTCGACAAAAAAAAAGGCTCAAGCAGCCTGAAAGTTGCGCATGCGCATTCATAACATTCTTCTGGAGGTTGGCACATGCGCCCAACAGGAGTGTTTTTGCGTAGAACATAGCAATCGCTTTTCTGCGACGCTCTCGTGCTAACGTTACTTTCAGCGCTTCCAAAGGGGCATCTTAAGGTTCACTTCATGTCACGGAAGAACACTCGTATACTGGGACGATGAATTGCATCGGTCATCAGAAGAGGACATCACAGACATCAACAACACTTTAAAAGGTTCAAAGTGTGAAGAACGGGATCGTCCTTTCTTTTCGCCTCTTTGTCCTACTCTTTGTTTCCCTCGACGAACCTGACTTTTACGGTAATTGGAAGGGAAGACCATTATCGTAAACGAGGGACGAAGGAAGGAATTAATATTATGTATTCCTCCTGAAGTGTGAGTTGCAGGAATCTCATCCCATTCTACTAGAACATCTTCCATACCTTTCTCTTCCTTTCATCACGGGGTAGTGCGATGTATTGAAAAGATATTCATTATGGCTGTATCGCAACTGGAGGGGCCACATCTTAACGACCTGGGCTTAGCCGAGCTTATCGTCTCGAGGGGGATTTTCAGCAATTTCAGCTTGGGTGCGGGGAGCAGGGGCGATTTCAGCTTGGGTGCGGGGTGCAGGGGCGATTTCAGCTTGGGTGCGTGGTGCAGTGGCGATTTCAGCTTGGGCGCGTGGTGCAGGGGCGATTTCAGCTTGGGTGCGGGGTGCAAGGGCGATTTCAGCTTGGGTGCGGGGTGCAAGGGCGATTTCAGCTTGGGTGAGAGGAGTCCGGGCCCTTCCTGCTGGGGTGCGGGCAGCAGGGGCGATTTCAGCTTGGGTGCGGGGTGCAGGGGCGATTTCAGCTTGGGTGCGGGGTGCAGGGGCGATTTCAGCTTGGGTGCG
>CAJPEV010002494.1:0-19111 GCA_905338385.1 Darwinula stevensoni | reverse complement strand
GGGGGTGACACCTCCCAGGTTGAGAACCACTGAATTAGAGGGAACTCCAGCACGAAAGTGGCTGGACTAGACCATGCTGCGAAATTGGTTCCATGCTTGATAGTGCAAATAGTCTTCGCGTGGACCAACTCAAATTAGGATTCGCAGCGTATGGCATTCCTTTGTCCCTTCCCGTAATCAATTACGCATTGCAACAACGAAAGGTGGACGGGCTATTATGGCAGAGAAGTGTCTACGTTACACAGCTGGGAAGAACATATTTCATACCATCGAAAGGTCGGCGTGTAGGAGAAGCAGGTCGAGGCTCGATGAGTACACGGAAGTCAACTCCAGAATGAAAGGAAGAGACGGTGGAGCTCCCTCCTCCACCCCCGTCCCGCCCGCGTGCGTGGCCTTCACTGTCACCTTTCCTCTGACCTGCCCTCCTTCCGAATCGAAGGTTCAATGGAAGTAAAAGGAAGGTTGAGAACCACTGCTCTAATTTATTTATATTGTCCAAAAATCATTTGGGTTACTCAGGAAAGGAGTGGGATCCCTAGGTTTCCCATCTAGACAGGACGGTATAGTGATGTTTTCTGTTTGAAATATATAGGAATTACGCTTTACCAATGTCATGTGATGAGTTAAATGTGGGTGGCCATATCTAATGAATGGGCTCAGTAGGTATAGCCGTGTTTCATTGAGAAGTTCGATCTACTTCGTACATATTCGGGCATGTATATGTCTGAAGGAGTCTTGGGTATCATTTGAGCGAAGGATTTTTGAATTTCAGGACTGTCCTTTAATTTTTCCTGCAATCGAATCGAAAAAAAGTGGTAGCGGGGACTTTCGGAATTCGTTTTCGGCATTCCGTAGTTGAATGTCGGCAGGAGAAGCGACGAAAAGTAAATAGGTATTGCAATCTCTTGAGAGTGTAATTACTGGATGGTCTTAAAATAACTTTTGTTGAGCTTTCAGTCCAATTGTGGGCAGGCGATTCGGATGAAAATTTGCAGCCGTGTAGGTAAACTTATTTTGAGGTTTGTGCGGCATTTCCAATCAAATTTCCAGATACTTAATATTTCATATTCCTGGTTTCCTTACTGTTGCCAGACGCGAGAATGTGCACGACCTCGGTTTTGCCATAGTTTCTTTTTTCTTCATTTGCACCAGCTCTAGCGTCTCCATAGCGGCCCCAGCCCGTAACCAGTCTCCATGGGCTTCTCACCCAATTGGGGCCGAAGATTATGTCCTTCCTTGGGATGGGTCTGTGGTTTTTTGGGAAGCCATGATCAGCAGCCCAGATTCGGCAACGGTGTCCCCACCACTCCCCTTCAAGATGAAGGGAACTTTTCTAAAGGTAAATTTGGTAAGAGATCACGTTCCTTTTTTCATCTGTTCATGGATGAGATTCTCTTAAAGCAACCAAAGTAAATTCATAATTTCCATCCCAGGTGTTTGGTGAATGAGAGGGCCTTGAAGACCCCTTCTCCATCGCATACCCGCACAGCATCACCAAGCTTACCGGAAATCCTTGCAGAGCAGTTCTCCTCGGAGGCACCAAGTTCAGGTTAATTGAATTCTATTATCTTCGATGTTGAATATTTATCAGTTTCTAAAAGTCATCACTGAGTAATGCCTATCTCCGTTTCACTTGTAAGACAAAATCTAATGCGAAAAGTTGACCTTTCTATGCATTAAAAGTAAATATGGTGTTAGGGATGGCATTCAGAGGTCCGATTGAATGCCCCGGGATGGGTGATGTAGTGTTAGCACCCCTGACCGGCAATCAGGAGGCCAGAGTTCAATTCCCGGCCGTCCCCTGGCTCTCTTTCGCCCTCTCGTGCCATCCAACTCCTTCTACAGGACACTAATGCATTATATAAATTCATATTGAAAGCATTTATGTGTAATTTTGTTTATGGCAAGAATCAATTGACGCAGTTATACCTGTCAGGGTCATATTTTATATGGTGACAGGAAATGTAGGAATGGAAATTTATACCAATGTTTAATTTGCTGGTACAGGGTGTGCTCCAGACACTTCCATGGAGAGGGGAGTTCTATTGAGGTCTGCCCGGACCGAGGGGGAGAAACTCCTTGTGGCCCGTCAACTATAACCCATAGTTAAAAGGCACCTGTGGGGTCAGTAGGGTCGTCTTCAAGTGCAGAGCTCTGAGCTCTCAGGCTTGCTAGGATAGTCAGGATCTAGTTGCTTTAGAGGATTTCGGATTTTCTTCCCCCTCCATTAATCAGCTAACTGCCTCACGTGAGCCTGTTTCGTTTGTTGAGCCTATTGCAATCTCAGATATTAACTTTCTTAAATTTCTGTCTAAATGTGGAATTAATATACAATTATTTAAATACCGTGAATCAAAAGTCTTCTGATTAAACTGATACCTAACCTCAATATATACAAATTAAGGAAGCTTGAACTAAGACCAAATCTTTTTAGTTCCCTTTGACCTAACTTAACGTGGCCTTGTCTACTCTAACGATCCTTAGCTAACGTGGTTTTAGTGCTAACCCCTGACCTTAACCAACCATAACCTCGTCTAACTCCATTAAAATTCACATGACAAGGTCACGTTGGGTGAAGATCTTTGATTGAAGGAATGAAAAGTTCCACAATTCTAATGATATAAATGGTGCCTTTCGTTGCAATCACCAGTCCAATTTGATGGTAACCAAGGAACAAAATTCATAAGTTCGAACGTATCTTCCATTTTATTTATATATGTATATATTGAGAAGGTATTGAATATTGCAGTGTTTTATTTAACTGAATTACATGTCTCTCATCGAGCTAAATTGCTTTAGATTGATGCATGCCTTTAACTTTAATTGAACCTTCGTATCAGCAGTCGATCTCCAACTTCGCTCTTCAAGGTCTATTTGAACTTGATAGGTTTCTCTTCATGTGGGAGGGGATTACTAATTTAGTTGGAAAATTGTGAAAAGATACATTGTTGGATATTTTTGGATATTGAATTTTCGCTATACTGAGTGGAGGATATTACTTTAGTTTGACGGGAGGGTTGAAGTTAGTTCAGTTTGCACCATTTGCCGTTGGTTCCAATTGGACGACTTGATCCTTGATGCTTCCAATACTAGACCCCGAGCTTCCCCAGTCAAGTTAGGCATTTACAGAATGTGGGTGACTTGAGTTGATGTAGCAAAAGGTCAAAAGTTTGCTCCGTGGTTGGTTTCCTGAGAGAGAGGAAAGCGACAGCTTTAGAGAGGTGAGTCGACCTTTCACAACTCCTGTCTTGATTGTTTATTCTTCAAAGTTCATTTTTCTTTCATTCTTACATTTTTTCAATTTTTACCTCTGTTGGCAGGTTGGTTCAGGCACTTGCCAATTGTGGAGGAATAGCAGACAGATACCATTGTCTGGGTCATTGCCTGGCCAGGATGGCCTCATCTACCATATGGGCTTCGCATCGGCTCCGAGTCCACTTGCTCCTGCTACTCCATTTCCGCTCCGGGTGTAAGGTGATATAGTTATTTTACGTCTCTCGGGCCCTCCTCCCTGCCGCTCTTTTCAAATCTGCAGCCCGGTTACTTCTGGGCTGCAGAGGCGCTGTTCCCCTTGGCTCGGCCCTGGCTGCTGCCCTGCCGTTTCCCCCCTGGCGTCTTCGGCTGGCTTCCAGCCGCAAGTCCGCCGCGCGGTTGCTCCGCACCTGCCATGTCCCCCCTGCCTCCTGGACTGCTGCCTTTACTGCGGCCGCAGTTATTGATATACGCCTGCCGCCTGGAAAAAGTAATATATATTTGCATTTACTCACTGTTTCTCACTTAATGTTACATTCTACCTTTCACATTCAATCGGAAAACTTCGATTGATATGGATAATATATTTTAATGCTTTGGTGTCCTTTAATTTATAGCTTTCTTCTGCAAGTTTTTGTATCACTTAATAGTTTTCCTAACAGATATGCAACCAGGTCAGCCGTAAGGCTCTCGCGGAAGTCCTCAATTAGACGGGAATATTTTTTTCCCTGTTTTCTTTAAATACGAACACCCTGTATTCGTGTCGTTATTACATCTGTCAGGTAAAAAGATAAATGTTTTTATGCAATTAATTTTAAAATGTCATCGAGCCTACTAGCACAAAGCATCAAATTACAGCGTCGGCGCCGGGACCGCCTGTGGCCAATCTGTCGGCTCGTCTCCTTGTAGGATAATCTAGTTAGGGCCCTGAGATTGTAGGGCGTGCTGTTGCTTCTCCCCTCTTCCTGCCGATCTCCGGCTGTAATAAAGATGTAAAACATCAATTTGGTTCAAGTGAGCCATGAAGTGCTTGTTTCATCAGCAGGCCGATCAAGTTTGTGCGAATCACAAATTCTGCATTTGATTTCTTGGATACATTAAATCCCGAAGGATCTCACAAAAAAGAGCAAAAAATAGTTCAGATAAATATCCTCGGAAGCATTTCTTACAGCGTGACATGCAGAATATATATTTCTACATCTTCAACAATTTAAGAAAATGCCGTAGATAATGATGGAATCAAATGTACCACAAGTGACTTTTGCACGCAGACAGATTTCGAAGATGCAATAACTGCGTATGCACTGAAATGGACAAACTCCAAGGGGCTGCATCAAGTGGGTTCGCATAACCATGGAAAGTTTGACATTTTGACACCCATGCGATGGGAGTAGCTCAAATATTGGCGTTCATGTTTTTTCCAGCGGGGCTTGCTTATTTTATCTTGGAGTAGTAACTAATAAAGACTTACTGGGCAGGTGGGCCTGGAGCTGTTCGGGGTCCTGGGGCATCTCGGAGGCCTGGAGTTGTTCGGGGTCCTGGTGCTGCTCGGGGGCCTGGGGCCGCTTGGAGGAAAATTGGAGCAAGTGGAGGTCAAATTCCTCGGCCACCACCCTCCGCAGGTCGGTGACCGAGACGATAAAGTTGAGCCGGAGTTGAGACAAGTCGTCGGGGGCCGCCCTGTCCCTCCCGAAAGCTTCTGGTTCGCGCAAAATCCTGCACAAAAGACAGCAGACACTCAGGCAAAGTTTGTAGCAAGAGCACTTAACGAAAGGATAAGAGGGGACGAACAGGCGGGCATCCATCACTTCTCCCACGATTGCCCGCAGGTCAGATACTGATATACTGACCGGGCAATCAGAGGAGGGAGCCGGAGGCACCCCCATCGGCGATGGGGTGCATAAGGGTGAGCTCGTCTCGCACGCCTGCACGAAAGACAGGTCAGATAAGGAAATCATGACCGGGCAATCGTTTGGGGTCGGATATGAAGACCTCAGAGGTGAGTGTATTGGAGACTCCATCGGCGATATTCTGGGAGACCAACTTGGGGAACCGACCGAAGATCCCACCGAGGAGACGTCCGTAGCCACCCGAACATCCCCGTAAGGGTGAACTCGTCTCGCCCGCCTGCACGAAAGACAACAGACAACTCGGGCAAAGTTCCCAGCAGGAGCACCTCAAGGAAGGAAATGCCTTCGAAAAACTGGGGATTCTGCCATTTTTCCCTAGGCAGAAGCGAAAAAAACAGGTCAGTCATATTTCATCGAACGTTTTTTTTTTTTTCGATTCAACAGCTTTAAATGCACGAATCTTTTCGGGAAAAAAAGTCATTGGTATCCATTTCAGACCACTAGTCGCATATCATGCCGTGTGCCAAATCTGCTAAATTCCAGGCGGTGAAATACGTGTGCGGCTCAAAAACTTAAGAAGAAAAGGGTGAAAAAAAGTGGCGTAGGAATTTTTTTTTTTTTCCATTATCAAACTTTTTCGAACCTTCCAGCAGAAATAACGCATTTTTATCCGTTACCCATAATATTTGCACGTACCACTTTGCATGTCCAGCGCTCGGCGAAACAGAATGCCCATATTTGCAAGGAATGCTCAACTGAAACGCTATTTAAAAAAAATTTGTCGGAGGTGATTTCAGACCTGAATTGAGTTATTGGAACAAGTATTACGGCCGGTATTGGAACACAACCCGCCTTAATTCAATATCCTTTTTTGCATTTTTTAGTTCTCTTGCCATGGTAATTTAAATTTGTATGTTTCATATCTCGTTTTTGTTTTGTATAAATTAACCATATCACACCGTATGCTGTATTGATTTAACTAGGTAACTAGGTTACTAGTTAGTGTAATTAGAAAAAAGTATTTAGGCGGAGGGAGGCCTCCAATGGAATCGAACTATAACGAAACTCCGAAAGTCGAAGCGGGGAATGTAACAAAAGGTGGGAAAAAAAAACAGGAGAAAAAACTAGAACCTGCATTCCCAGACAGACTGGTGTGGACTAGCTCAGTTTCGCGCAGGATCTGGAGTTTTGAATCCCCACTTTTCTTTCGGATGAAAGCCTGCATGCAGGAAATTCAGCGACTCGGTTCGATGCATTTTTGTGGCGAAAAAATATTTCCTCCATGTGATGCGTCTTCGTCGCATCGAACTTATCGAACTGATACATGGTTTAAGGCAAAATCATCGATGAAATTGAAATATATTTGGCCTAATGGGCAAGGCCGGACCATGAAAGGGTACAGGAAACAGGCAGATTCAGACTGATTTTTTCAAAAATATTTTCGAGGGCACCAACCGATTCGAGGCTATAGGCTACAAATACTGGCTTTCTTTAACGTCAAACAAACCCAATTTAGGAGAGATAGCAGGCCTTTCAGCGAAGGAACCCTGTCTCCCATAGGAATCCATGTAATCTTCCATGACTGTTAACTGTCTATAGTGTAGCAGTCTGATCTAACCATACTGGCGAACCGTGGTGCACCACCAACGCACCAAACGGAATATTAACATCGTGTGAAACTGGACTCGAAGAATGGAGTTACATGGGTTACTTGAAAGTTACGTTGAAGTGGTTAGAAGGGAATCCTTCGAGAGGCACGAGCCACTGGCACAGGACGGGGAATTTGATGGGGCGATGAAGTCAACCACTCAGGCGGTTGCGCGTGAATCCTTCGACTATCGATGCATTGCCCCGAGGGTTCATGGGGGAGGGAGGTTAACATGGGTCTAGACGATGCGCAGCCACCACCCGCTCCACTAGGCTATGGACGCATTTTGGCTTGGCGAACGCTTCTTAGGCGACTCGGCACGGTCGGGAAGCGAGAGAGAGCGTCCATTCCATTGGAATGGACGCTAGGTCTGAAGTGATCAAGTGGAAAAAGCGCAATGGGAGGGGACTAGTAATTTAGTTGGAAAATTGTGGGAGGATACCTTGTTGGATATTTTTTTGGAAATTGAATTTTCGATACCCTGAGTGGAGAGGGATAGGACTTTAGTTTCACAGGTTTGAAGTTAGTCCTATTGTTGAAAGCTGTTACGTATCCACCATTTGCCGCTGGTTCCAATTGGACGACTTGATCCTAGCTGCCTTCAATACTAGACCCCGAGCTTCCCCAGTTAGGCCTAGTTAGGCCTTCCTAGTTAGGCATTTACAGAATGCGGGTGACATGAGTTGATGTAGCAAAAGGTCATAAGGTCTTTGAGTTTCCTCCGTGGTTGGTTTCCTGAGAGAAAGGAAAACTCCTTTCATGCAGCTTTAGGGAGGCGAGTCAAAGTCTTAGTTGCAACTTACTATCACAACTTTTGTCTTTATTGTTTATTCTTCGAAGTTCATTTTTCTTTCATTCTTACTTTTTTAATTATTTTTATCTTGGTTGCCAGGTCGGTGCAGGCACTTACCAATTGTGCAGGAATAGCAGACAGATACCATTGCCTGGGTGGCAGGGCCAGGATGACCTCATCTCCCATATGGGCTTCGCATCGGCTCCGAGTCCACTTGCTCCAACTACTACATTTCCGCTCCACGGACTCCACATAATCAGGGACAACTGGGTGGACGCGACTAACGTCCCCCCAAAGGAGAGTGCTGAGGGAATCTGGGGATGTACGATGGCCAGCGACTCTGATTCAACACTTGTCACCTCAACCCGGATGGGGACTTTTCCACCAAGAATGGTTATTTTTGGGATATGTCCCTTATTTTGAATGAGACTTGTGGATGACATTATCGTAAATGAAGCAAGTAAAATGCACCAATTCTATTTCAGGTGTTGGGTGAAAGAGGAGGCCTTTTATCAGCAGGAGCCTCCCTCTCCATCGGCTCCCCGCTCAGCATCTCCAAGTGCACCGGAACATCTTGCCAAACATGCGTCATCTCCCCATTTCATCTTCAAGGCAACAAGTTCAGGTTAATTTCGTTCTTTTAATACTTTCTTTCAAGTCTTTCCAATTGAAACTAGGATTTTGACATTCTTATAGTCTGTGTGCGTTGTTCGTCGCTGCTAATATATTTTCTATACAGTGTGTTCGTATTTAAACGCGACATAAGGAATATTTTCCCGCCTGTAGGTGGAGGTCGGGGAACGCTGTAAGGCATGCCGGGTTAGCCTGGTGCAGGGCGTGCTCCAGACACTTCCATGGAGAAGGAGTTCTAGTGAGGTCTACCCGGACCGCGGAGAGGCTCCTCTTGTGGCCCGTCAACCATAACCCATAGTTAAATGGCACACTTGGGGTCAGTAGGGACATCTTTAATTGCAGAGCTCTGAGCTCTCAGGCTCGTTAGCATAGTCTGGAACCGTTGGCTTCAGAGTTTCGGATTTTTTCCCACTGATTAGCTGACTGCCTCACTCTAGCCTGTTTCGTTTGCTGAGCCTGTTTTTGCCTCAAAAATGAATTATATTAAATTTGTGTCTCAATGTGTAATTAAATAAATATATAAATGGTGCCTTTTGTAGCAAGCACCATTCTAAGTTTGAAGGCAACCACGGGACTACATTCAAATCAATTCAAACGTTCAAATCAGTGCAAACGTTGTCTACTTGATTTATATATGTATATATTGAAGGAGGTATTGTTGAAGATGGCAGTGTTTTAATTTTCTCAATTACATGTGTTCCATCGAGCTTAGTAATTGCTTTAGGTTGATGCATGGCAGCAATTATAATTAATGCTTTGTATGATAAATCGTTCTGCGAATTCGCTCTTCAATAGCTACTGGAATTTGATAGATTTTGTTTGATTTTCGAATGAAGGATTAATTTAATTCGGAAATTATCAGATTCATTGAATTTTTGGAGATATTGGATTTTCCCAAGATTGAATTGAATGGGACAGACTTTAGATTCATGGGTAGAACTGAAGTTAGTCCTACAGTTGAAAGCAGTTTAGTTTCCACTATTCGCCGCTCTTTCCAATAGGACACCTTTATGTTCGCTGCTGCTTTCTATACTAGACTGAGCTTCTCCAGTCAACGTGGCCATTTACAGAATGTGGGTGACATAAGTTGACATGGCCTAAGGTCACAAGGTTTTTGGCAGTTTGCTCCCTGCTTCAAGAAGAGTTTCCTCCTCGAGAGATCGAGAGGGGGAGAGGGAAGCGCCCTTCCTGCAGCTTCAAGGTGGTGAGAGAATGTGGTACTTAGTTGCAACTTTAGTTGACCCAGTTTACCTCACCATTTCTATTGCAGGTGTTGGGGTGGGAGATGAGGCATTTTTCCAGCAGGAGCCCCCTTCTTCATCGCCTCCCCACACAGCATCTCCAAGTACATCGGACACTCTTGCTGAACATGCGTCATCTGAAATGCAACAAGCGAAGGTTAATCTTTTAATCCTTACAAATCGAAACAAAACTATAGGTTCTTCAATGTATTCAGTTTGTGAGCTTTCTCACTTTCTCAATTTTTTTTTCGCTGTACCAAATTGCAATGTTTCTTACTGCGATTATTGTAAGTGTTTTATGACAATCTGCTGTGTAATATTGGTTCCAAGACATCTACAGGGTGTGTCAATGGCGTCTTTAAACGGCTGGAACTCGACAGGAATTACATTTTGAATCGTTTTTAAATTACTGCATTGGTTGATTTACCGCTCCTTTTTCCACTCCATTTCAATATCGAAAATGTATGGCCCATTGGAGTGAAGAACCATGAATTAAGACAAATACAAATTGTTAAATGGTTTCCAGCGTATAAGGACATGAAGCTATTCCATGTTTGCTCGGAAAGAAATGCTGAAAAATGCTGAAAGTGTTCGAATTGCGCTTGGAACACTGAATTATTTCATGGTGACTTAATTTTTCAGTGTTAATTACCGGACAAATGTGTTTAAATGTATCGTCTGGTATTCACTAGTATTAATCTTGTATGAATTGGTTTTTGAAGCAGGTGGGCTACGTCAATGGTGAGACAACTCCAAACGCTTAGGAAGATGACCTTGGTGGCCACCAATTCCGCTTGCAGACAAGGCCTGGCACTTCATTGCAGTGGGAGGCACAACTTCCATACGTCCTTATATGTCCAACTACTCCAACGAATCGGATCCAAAGGAAAGAAGAGGTTATGCCTGTACCCTTGAAGACACGTCGTCGGTGATCAGTGATCTGTCATCTTAAACTCACATGTTACTTCATTTAAAATTGGCATTTCTTGTGTGCAATTCCTATATTCGAGTTAACATTCTCTAAATGCGCTTGAAGTTCTTCTGTGACTGATGTTAATGACGGCTCGAACTGTTTTACTACATCTGGTCTACATGTTTGACCGTGCTTAAAAAATGCTTAAACTAATTTTCCTCATGGCAACATGGAATTCTGATGCTCGACACAACCACATCATGTAGATATTTTGGTGAAATTCTTAATAGAATAGCCTGGTGAGAGTTGAGTACAATAGCCTTCAATAGTGAATAACTTTCTGAAGGAAAATTTTATTTTGAAGTTTCAATCAAGTTGATCTCCCAGGCTTGTTAGCGTAGTGTGGAAGTTGGTTGTTACAGAATTTCGATTTTTCCCCCCACTCATTAGCTTACTGCTCCACTTCAGTCTGCTTCGTTCGTTGAGCCTGTTTAGTCCTCAAAATAAATTGGCGTCTAAGTATGTAAATAATATACCTATATATAGATACTTCGACGCAGATGTATTTTGAATGGGAGTAAAGAAACCGATACCCAACCTCAACATATACAAATAAGGTTAGCTTTAATGAAGACCAAATTTTTCCTAGTTGCCTTTGACCTAACCTAATGTGGCCTTGTCTATTCTAACCATCCTTAGCTAACGTGGTTTTAGCTTAACCCCTGACCTTAGTAACCTACCCTAACCTCGTCTAACTCCACTAATTCACGACAAGGTCACATTGGGTAATAACTACCATTGAAGCGAACTTCCGCCCTTCTAATGGTACGATAAGTGGTGGCTTTTGTTGCAAGCTCCAGTCAAAGCCTGATGGCAACCACGGTCTACATTCAAATCAATTAAAACGTTTTGTCTTTCATTTATATATGTATATATTGAGGTGGTATTGTTGAAGATTGTAGTGTTTTACTTTCCTCAATAACGTGTCTTCCATCGAGCTAGATGGATCGAGCTGTCGTTCTCAAATATCGCTTTTCAAGAGCTATTGGCATATAGTGGGTGACACAAGTTGTCATGGCCTAAGGTCACAAGGCCTTTGGCAGTGTTTGTTCTGCCCTGATTGTGCACTTACCTTGTTACCCCCTATACTTTTCAACACACCCCTCCCTCCATTCCTCGATTCTAACTACAGCTTGAAATCTGTTATTTCGCATAATCAAAAATAAAATATTTAATAGACAAAAGAGGGAAACCAAATAAATTGCTAAATTTTCTTTCATTGTTGCCGCAAAGACTTAATGCGCTTACCTTTATCAGTTTCTCCTAGGAGTACAATTTAGTTGCCTGGGGCAACTAAATGTCTGGGGACTAATTAATATATAGTTTTAATGGGGAAAGTAAAGTACTTGTGGGTCACTAGGCGACTTGGTTTGGTTAAAGGCAACTAAATGAAATTTGTCTCTGTTCAAGCTTGATTTAAATATTCATTTGGATGCATGTTCATTGAAAGCACACGATTTCCACACATTTTGAATTTTATGTATTTTTGTGCCAGTGAATATTTTTTTCCTGTCGGACGGTTTTTCCATATACCACGAAGGATTTTCGACAGAAATCAGTCTGAGTAGAATAGGAACAAGGTCAAGGGCACTCCGAAACAGGGTCACGATCACCAGTCATGCCCGCCAAGCCCTACTTCCCTAGGGAATACACACGTTCGTGAATCCTGGCTACGAATTGCCAAGGAAAAGAACACGGTATAACTATGCAATTAAAGGAAATGTATATATATCGTGACACTGAAACACAGATTAATCGCCGAAACAGTCGAAAACATATACGAGTTCGTGAGAATTTACTCACTTGCGAGACATCCCTATCTTTGAGGGGAACCCCGAGAAAACAGCGGCATATGGATCGTACCTCATGTTTCATTATTTTTTTTAGTTGTTTGAATTACGGAAACTTAAACCGCAGCAATCTTGCCACTCATCTCCCGTGTGGACGTGAGAGATGCGCGGCTCCGAGATGTTCAGGCCCGAGGTCAGCAAGAAGAATCTGCTAGCCGCGTGTCAGACATTTTGGTTTTGTGAAATGCAGCGACTGCACGTGCACATTGCATCGGTGCGCTCGGCTGCGTTCGAAATTCCAATTCCCTTACGAATCTGGCAGAGTCTGACCGAAGACGTGATATCGTTACGAGTATGGCAAGAGGACTGATATAAAATTTTGATGGGGGTGTGCCCAAAAGCGTTCTATCGTGTGACGTCATCTGTGCCATTAGATGTATTCGACCAACAGAATGAAAATTCCAAAGGGCGCGACTCGATGGGCGCCCGAGTTCAAAATTGATGCGTCAAAAAACTCGTGAAATATGAAGAACAGACAAGCCATCTGGCAGTTACTCGAACGAACAAGGTTCTCGTAACAAAAGTGAGATGGCGTAAAAACGCCGCCGTGATGAATTGTGTCCCTATGAAGTGACATATCGAGTAAGAATCGGCTCCATCTCATGGGAAACAAAATGGTCCACTTCTCCGTTCTGAATTTTCCAGGAGCCTCGATGACCTTTGATGGATTTTCATCCAAATGAATACAGAAATATCGGTTAGAGCACGTCGAGCGATCCAAGATACGCGTATCGCTTGCCACCTGTATCACGCCGTGTATCATCGCCTCCATCGGCAACACGGTCGGGAAGAGACTGTGACTATTTACGAGCCTTACTTGGCCTTAACATTCCTCTGTATCTGGCCGGATTGCCTCCATCGGTCCGGTAAAGAAACTCTGTCGTGCCGTTGTTGAAACC
Organism: Darwinula stevensoni; assembly: GCA_905338385.1. Taxonomy (NCBI): domain Eukaryota; kingdom Metazoa; phylum Arthropoda; class Ostracoda; order Podocopida; family Darwinulidae; genus Darwinula; species Darwinula stevensoni. The sequence goes on along the minus strand of CAJPEV010002494.1, from coordinate 5,972 downwards.
GGTGTCTCGCATCGAAAGTCGAGCCGAGGTCCCCCATCCGCTCCCCCAAGTTTCGTCGGGTTCACCCCGATCCTAGAGCCTCCCGTACGGCTGCAGTCGACCCAGGTGTCGGCCTCCGGTCTCCGGACCGGAGAGCGGACCTCGCCGGTACCCCACCGTGCCGGATTCGGTACTCCGGAAGGGTGGTCAGACGAGACCGTGACAGTTGCATGCCGGAGGGCTGCAAGATCATTTTCATCGATGCAGCCCACCGTTACCACTGGACGACGAGTAATGGTACCCAGGGAGGAGGGACAGTCCATGCATCTGGAGCGGATGTCGAGATTAACTTACACACACACACACACACACTGGGTCCGAGTGCCTCTCCTGGGGGCGTATTCACGAAACATTCTTACGAACTTTTCTCTTACGAAGAAAAAGTATTCATCAAAGTGGTATTCATGAAACCTCTCCTGCCACGAACAAAGTACGTGAGCAGTTCGTAATAATGCTGCTTAATTTTGGTATGCTCGAAAGCGCAAAAGTTTCGTATCTTTTCTTCGTAAGTCTACGAATGGTCCCGAGGTATCGTAGGTGTGTCGAGGCAATCTGCGGAACTCTCATCGGGTGTCTCGATTAAGGTTCATTCACACCGGGCGGGCAAGATTTTGTCTCGGAGGTCATGGTGTCATTCACATTCATCCAGTGTCTTAGAAGTAAGACGATAATGCTCCAGCAAAATTCTTTTTCCCCCTCAATTATTGAAAAATCTTTCAACAGAAGTCGGACAGTGGGAAAGATCTACTGCCTGCTACTCTCCCGGAGAAACTAATTAGATTTTACTTTCGTAGCAGTTCTCCGTGCAGAGGAGAGACCGCTCCCTGCCTCAGTCTCTAAATCCCATTCTTGCAATTTCATTTTTCCTACAACGATTGATCCGAGTTTCTTCGGCAAGACGTTCTTCCTTCGATGAGCATCCCAATATTCTAACTGGTCTCCAGTCGTGTTAAAACTTCCCGTAAGAGCAGAAACAACGGCGCGGAACGCGCAGAAAGTTTGCAGAATGCTCCTATGACTCGTGAGTCATGGTGCCAGCGTGAGAACCACCTTGCTTTCTACCCAGCAATCGGTTTGGTGGCTCCCAAGCGAAGGTTACGGTTGGCTGGTTCATCATCGTTGCTACGAAGTTCCACGTAATACCAACGGTGTTCGTAAGAACGAGACGAGGACTTGGGAAGTTTCGTGAATACCAAAGATACGAAGTTCATACGAACTTCGTAAGAATATCGCATTCTTACGAAGTTTTCATCAATACGGCCCCTGTGTCGCTCTGACGAAGATGGCGCGTTTCCGATTTTGGGAAATCTCGTTTTCGAGATTTGTCCACTACACGATTTCCTTCATTTTACCCTCAAAAAGGCCTGAAAATGCGATGAAATCCTCCGAGAGGCAAGGAATGGAAACCCAGGAACGAAAAGCGTCCGCGAGTACGGTTCGAAATTTCACCGTGGAATCGGATTTCTCACCCCGAAGAGAGCTCGTCCTCACGGTGAACGTTTGAAATCGCGAAAGGAACCTTGTATGAGCATGAGTAAAGTATCCTTGCCATGGATACCTACGGACCCCTTCATCTCAATGACGTTATCTACTGGGTATGGTGGAAATGATAAAACTACATGGAATACATGTATTGGGTGGGAAAGAAAGTCTTGCAACACTGCGCAAATTTTTCAAAATTTTATAACTTTATTGAAATGCAATTTCAGTCTACAATGTAATGACCATTGTTGTCTATGACATGTTCTTAACAAAACAAAAATACGAAAATATTTAGCTTTAAGAGGGTTAGGCCTACCCTAAGATAAAGGAACGCTCGACCTCGACACATGATATCGAAATGGGCGAAATCGCCTCTTGATATCACTAACTCTCCTGACTCCTGACTCCTGTGAAGTGACCAGAGATTTCCTTGTGAATTGCCTCGTCTAAAGAAACCTTGTTATGTTCGGTCATATTATCTTGATTAGTCTTCGTGAATCATTATTTAGTACTTTGGTAAATACCGAGTGGCTCAAAAAAAAGTTGCAAACGTCGTGCGGCATCAGACGAGACACAATGATGAGCATCATCTTGAAATGTTCAGTGTGTCATACCCAATATAGGTAAGTGGCTTTAGGAAAATTTCAATGAAATTCCTTGCTCTGAACATGAATAAGAGCTCTTTTCGTACAAATCGTCGAATGAGCAAGTGTGCAGTGCGTTTGCTCGCGTGCAGCTTTGGCAGGCGACCCAAGAGGGGCCCACATACATGTAGGACCCATCAAGCAGTTCTTTCACTGAGTTCAGGTGCGTTCATTTGCACTCTCACTCATTGCGTGGCGAAAAATTGTGACTTATGTACACTGTAAAAACTCGACCCATAAAGATACCCATAAATTATGAGTAACCAGGGAATAATGGGAATCATTATCAGGCACGGGATGCACATGAGGAACACTGAAACCCATAAAGGTTGTTTATAGGTAAAATGGACTCCTATATGGGGAACCAAGAGGGAAACCATGCAGCACTTTTTTCTCCCTTTCCCCTCGCACCTCCCGGCCTCAAGTCGATGTAACTCATACTTGGGTGGAAACCCATAAACTCTTTGGGTATGTTTTCTGTTTTAAGAATAATTTTATAATAGATTTTCTTTTGTCAGGTGAAGTGCAAATGAAAATTGTTGCCGATTGTGATAGGCAATGGCATGAAGAATAGGATTTGGCTCTCCATCCATACGTTTTATTCCTGTTTTAGATTATTTAGATTTTTTTTATTACTTCTCCCCCAGTTATCCATAGCTTTATGAGTTGCCATCCTGTATTCGTACCGTCCTTCCTCTTGAGCCTATACTTTCTTGAACAAGTGTATGAAAGAGCTCTCAATGTTGACTTGGGGTCTGTTGGATGTGCATGCGCGAGTGACTACTTAAGTGGCAGAAGATGGGTAAGTTGGATGACGCGTGGGTGGGAGGGCGCTTGGGAAAGAAAGACAACATGGCTACTGGGGCGTGTGCGCGGGTGATATGAATTGGTCCGATGTGCATCCATCCTTATGTTAGTTTTATTATGTTATTAGCATAAGCCGCAATTTGTACTATTGTACTATTTGTAAGTCTAGGAGGGCTATCAGTAATGGAGGCCTAATGTTAGGCTTATAGCACTTATGATGAATCCATTTAGATAGGTCCTGCTTATCCTGACCATAAGTTACGCGTAACGTTCTTGGGGAACCTTACAGCGATTTAAAAATGACTTCTGACCACCTCTAACATGGACTCCATAGACTTCATGTCATTTCTAAAGTAAAATTGTATACCATCGCCTCAAATGTGTCGTGGAAATAGCTTTGCTCTGTGTAAAAAGTGGTGCAGATTCATTTGCAAACACTGTATGAAACAGAACTGTGTCTTCTCTTATAGTTGAGGCATACCTTGACTTAAGATACCTATTATCTCTATTGGGTTAAGACTAGGTCATGAGAGAAAAAGCTTATTTCCTTTCCCAGTTATTTATATAGTACTTTCCATACTGGCAGCAGTTTCAAGTTTCTTAAGGATCATGTCCAACTTAATCCTCTATGACCTCCGAGGCATCAAGCGAGGACAGTGCAATGATGCCAATTGTGACTGTGACACTTATGAAAGGCTTGCCATGGAACCTCCAATTTGTGATTTGGGAGGCGCTTTTTCCAGACCATGGCATTGGTGCCACTATTGTGGGCATGCACCAACATCTCACATGAAAATTGGTGAGTGTGATATATTCTCCCTAAGAACATTTTTTTTTGAGGAGGGGGGTTAGTAATTATATTATTTATGTTTTGGGGGCTTAATTTATCATATTACTGCCAGAGAGGGTATTGGCCATTAGTCAGTATGTCCAAGAATGAGCCAATATACTTAGACCAAACATCTTCCCATCAGTCACTGTTAGTATGTCTTAAGTCTATTATGTAATTACACATCATATTCAATAAAGTTTATCAGTGGGCTCATCTGATGTAGCTGTAATGCATATATCCTGGAGAATCTTCTCTACAACTGTATGAAGGCTTATCTTGTAAAACCTCCTTTCTTTCACAGATTATCATTATGAGTCTGATGCTGTGAGTGCCATGCAAGCAACAGTTACATCCATGGCAGAGACTTCCAACACTGTGGTAGGGGCTCTTCATGTTGCAAATGATGACATTGCTAACACTCCACAAATGTATGAAGACAGCACTGAAGAAGCAGCCAATTATGAAACCCCACTGGCAACAAATCATCAAGGGGAAGCACAGGTGAGGCAGAATCAATACATTTATCTTTGTGGCAGTTGTAAGTTTGGCACAATGAGACTTACATTCCTGGAGACACATGCAAGGAATTGTCATACAAANAAAGAAAAAAGAAAACAAAAAAAAAACAAAAAAAAAAACAAAACAAAACAAAAATACAAAAATATTTAGCTTTAAGAGGGTTAGGCCTACCCTAAGATTAAGGAACGCTCGACCTCGACACGTGATATCGAAATGGGCGAAATCGCCTCTTGATATCACTAACTCTCCTGACTCCTGACTCCTGTGAAGTGACCAGAGATTTCCTTGTGAATTGCCTCGTCTAAAGAAACCTTGTTATGTTCGGTCATATTATCTTGATTAGTCTTCGTGAATCATTATTTAGTACTTTGGTAAATACCGAGTGGCTCAAAAAAAAGTTGCGAACGTCGTGCGGCATCAGACGAGACACAATGATGAGCATCGTCTTGAAATTTTCAGTGTGTCATACCCAATATAGGTAAGTGGCTTTAGGAAAATTTCAATGAAATTCCTTGCTCTGAACATGAATAAGAGCTCTTTTCGTACAAATCGTCGAATGAGCAAGTGTGCAGTGCGTTTGCTCGCGTGCAGCTTTGGCAGGCGACCCAAGAGGGGCCCACATACATGTAGGACCCATCAAGCAGTTCTTTCACTGAGTCCAGGTGCGCTCCTTTGCAATGTCACTCGTTGCGTGGCGAAAAATTGTGACTTAAGTAATTTACAACTAATTTCAATGAAGTTTTTGCGACAGTACCTGCAAATATTGCGTGTAAAAGCCTGCAATTTTCCTGTCGCCAGCTCATACTGTGTAATACACCGTTTGCAGGCGCGTAAAGTTCGGAACTTTCATTCGGCCCACCTGGTATTTTTCATGAATTAGTTCATGCGAAGCACCCATACTCTAGAGCAGTGGTCGGCAACTAAATTTCACGGCGGGCCGGATGGGAGAATGCTGAACGTTCGCGTGCCAGCACCTACCAAATGTCATTAAAATAAAAATTTTATCGAGCTTCTCATATCAAACGTGCAACAGGACGTCTATTGTCAGGCTGTAATGCCCGATACCGCGGGCCAGAGGGAGAGCTTCCGCGGGCCGCCAGTTGCCGACCACTGCTCCAGAGTGTGAAGTATTACTGGAAGCAGTAATTTTTCAAATTTTATGAGAAATTTCTCATTTACATGCCACTTCTTCTTCGAGTGTTATTCGAAAATAAAGAGACGCCTATTTTGCATTGCTCACTCATTAGTTATTTCGAATTCATGCCTAAGTCCATTTAGCAATATTACATGTTTGATAGAATATTCGATGCTAATATTTGAAGTGCAACTACTCCCACACTTTAATTCATTAAGAGTTAGAGGTGGTGTCATTCCAAGAATGGACTGCATGAGCATCAGCTGATTATCGGCATAATATGGTGCTAAGTTAAGTTTCTCTTGGTGTGGGACCTTTGGAAGCTCATGCCACAACTACGGTTGTGGATTTAAGTAACTGCGAAGAATATGTGGAATTCCACATATCAATGCAATGAAAAGTATTTGTGCAATAAATGTAGGCATTTTGGGGGAATCCAGCTGAACTATGAGGGTCGACTGGCCAAGTCTCATTGGAACGGGCTAGTTTTCCCTCACAGCCTGAACACGAATGA
>CAJPEV010002493.1:29856-43720 GCA_905338385.1 Darwinula stevensoni | reverse complement strand
CAGTCGAGGCTATTCCCAGACGATTACAGAAACTGGTGGACAACGCTGGTGCCTATGTGGAATTTTAACACAGCAGACTATTTATACCATTCTACCGTCCACAGTAAAACTTGTTTCACTACAATCGACCAATAATTAGTAACGTTATTAGCAATTTTCAATAGGGAGTTATTTTTCAACCACCCTGTACAACGCTATCAACAGACTGCTTAATAGATGAATGAGACGGAATTGAAACTCACGTCATTGCGGGGGACATCCAGGTTTCCTTCAGACTTGGTCCGCTCCTTTCTCAGGTCTGGCCGAAAACGAGTGGCCCTGGGACTGAGCCCGTACATCAGCATGTTCCTGCTTGTCATCTTTCTCAGCGGCACTGCCTCTGTCCTATTTTGAGGGCAGCTGATTTGATTTATTCTAAATTTTATTGGTTTAATATTTGGAAAAGAAGCTTTTTGTGACCACAGTTCTATGTGATGGACTGGAATTTTTGCATTGTGGACCACTTATGTCAGAATCCACATGCGTATGCCATGAGGCTTGACAATTCCTTCGTTCACCTCGAAGGTTTGCTGTGTTTGGCATATGTAAATTGTCCAGGAACATCAAATGTAATTGCTAGTCAAATGATATCGAAGAAAACCCTTGAAGGGATTAAATTGACTCAAGTGACCCTTATTCGCGAAAGTGCAGCCTCTAAATGTCTAAAAATCGCCTCCATCCTCCATGAATCAATGAGGCGCGTTGGGAGCACCCAAAGTAACATCTTTCCTACTGGGCGTGTCCATGGATATGGTACTATGGGTTCCCTCCCCACAGCCCAATAAACGCGACGTGCAAGAGAACTCCCCTTTCTTTTGGTCGCTGTTATTTTCTCTAAATCTTCGCGTGTGCGTGGATGTCCTAGTGTATGCCTCGTTCTTCAACGGTTCACATTATGATTATAAGAACAGTGCGTTTGCATTTCGGCCTCCTCTCTTCCCTGATCAATCCCGATGGAAGCTCGTGATCAATGCACATGTGCCTCCACGATATCCTTCCTCTTTTTGTTTATCCGATTAATATATAAATACAGATCTAGGAAGACATACCCTCTGCGAGAGATAATGTTGGCAAAAGCGAATTCGACGAGGGTAAGAAAGATGAAGGCGATGCAGACAAAGAACCAGATTTCCACGGCCCTCAAATAGGACAGTTTAGGCAGTTCGTCGCCTATATTCCTTGACAGGGTGATGAAGGTCAGCATCGTGCTCGTTCCTGTTTCAACGTAAAAGCAAAATAAAGAGTAAAGATGGCTCTTTCTCCTTCGGAGGAAGTTAGATGAAGAATTGACTTCATTTAGTTCCAGACCGACCGAGAGCGACGCGGGCAGGAGCAGCACTGGGATCCAACCAGAAGGAGACCCATGACACGACGACCAGGAAGATGGAGGGTACATAATAATCCAGGATGTAATGTCCAGGGTCCCTCTTGATCGTGAATCTCACTGTGATGGCACTAAATTGTTTTCCTGTCATGAGAACAGTTCCCCTTGTGGTAAGGTTTTCTTTTTAATACTTTCTTTATAAGAAGGACATCCAATAAATAAGAGAACAATCGGATACAGAAATAAACACAATTGAATGGATAGGTTCTTGTCATTACGATAGTGCTAACTATTGGCTATTTGAAATCGTTAAACTGCTTCATGGGTTTACGTTGGGGTTTTAGTTTTCCAGAGAAAGAGGAAAGTGGGGATTAAACAACTGCTACCAGTGATGCCATGGATGTCCAGGAACTCCTCCTCAAAACAATCGTGGCTGAGGACGGTTTGTTCGGAAGCAATCAAATCCTCCTCTCGGACGATGCAATCCACGGGATTCTCCCATTTCAGCCTCCCCTTGGGAATGGGAATGTCCCACGATGCTATTGTCATGTTGCAAGTCTGTTCATCGAACGGGAATCTCTTCAGGTCCATCAAGCATGCAAACCTCACCTTCGCTCTATAGACATTCAATGAAGGAAACAAGCAAAAAATTATTTATATTTGCAAGAGAACATATTTTCAGTCGATTATGCTTTTTCCCGCTCAAATCGAAAAAATAACCTTAATGCATACTCATAACACAACCCACCGAAATAAATTTATATATATGGGGGTGGTTCAATACTTAACTGCACTTTTCATTCTAGAAAATCGATGGTACATATGATCGCTATAAAACTACTTCTCCTCGAGGTGTTCCCCTCCTACACGGACGTACTCGTCACATCGATATGGCAACGCCTCATTGCCAGAGGCATTTGAATGTTTGTGGTCGAGTGCACAGACACTTCACCATTTCATCACTCTGAATTTCTTCGACCGAGGCGATGCGGAATCTCGCCATTGCATGCTTGAGCTTTTCATAATGGCGTTAACACATGGGTGACGGGCATCGAGAAATCTCGTAGTACGCTCGCGAGCGGTTGGTGACCGGCCCCGAGAAATATAATACCGAGATTTCTCGGGGCCCGTCACCCATGTGTTAAGTTATGAATCCACGTTTCATCCCTGGTCAAAATGCTGCTGAGGACGTTGCCCTTCTCTTCGTCGTAGCGGTTGAGACGGTCTGACGCGGCGGTCACTCGGTTAACCTTCTGGTCGAAGATCAGTTCTCTTGATACCCATCTCGCAGCAACCTCTATGAACTTAAAGTGTTTTAAATTCAGTGATTTCGACACTCCCAATGTTGATGTTAAGTTCCGCTGCAAAATCTTGGACGGTAATGCGGCGATTCTCCAGAATAAACTGTTCAATTTCTTATTTGGAAGATAAGTACAATTGTACATAAGCAAAAACGACAGAACTTCCCCCAAACCCAATATTTGAGTTATTGACAATTAAGTTGAAGGATGAATGAAGACGTTTATCGACGTGATTGGCACTGGCAACTCACGCTCCGTGAAGGCATCAGTCGACGTCTCAGGCAGTGAATGTGCCTTACCTCACTCGTCTTGAAGCTCTCAGAGACGCAAATGGGAGGGAGGAAGGGGGAGAGGGTGCTTACAAATTATTCAATACTAAAGATTCGATTTGGAAATGACAGCTCTTTCTAAGAATTGTTTCTTGTCCCTATAGTTTAAGTCATGGAAGGAAGAGGGAGGTTGCCATCTATGTGCAACACAGTAAATCTCAAGCGTCACAGGCAAAGACGTTTTACTAAACGGCCTTTACACCAAAAGCGTTTTCTTTGACCGTAATGCATGTTCACTCCTGTCACTTTCTTTATCATTGTTTTTCGCCATCTGGTTAGTTTGATGAACCGACTTTCGGCGATAACTCGCTGACCGCAAAACACTCGTAAAGCAGGATATAACTCGCCTGTAGGTTAGCGTGACCGTGCCATTCTTGGAGATGGCGACGAAGACGTTCCTCTTGCTGAGTTGGAAGACATTCGAATCCTTTTCATTCACGAAAAAGAGAGTCGGGGACCAGATGAGGTTGTAGAGCCATTCGCTCCCTGATAGATATTCGTCCTCGAGGTACCACGTGTTCTCTTTCTCGAAATCCAGTCTCTTGTCTTGCCACACGTGTCGAAACATGAGGTACACCGAGAAATCCTATTTCGTTCAAAGGGATATCAGAGTCAAACGATGACGTAGTCATACACTCAGAGCCAAAGGGATGGTGCGCAATGAAGTTGTTGTGTTTCCGAGAAAGATACGTTCCAAAAAGCTCTTGTACGTGGCAAAAGACTTACTCCACTATCTGCAGGGCCGAATCATAAAGGCGAGGTAAGCTACTCTCGCTTGAAAACTAACATCAACCAGCAGTCATTAGTGTTTGGGGAGAGTCTCTTTCAGCTCCACGAGCAAAAGATCGACATCTATGTGATATCCCTGAATTTAGATGGAGTTTAAATTTAGCAAGTAAAGGCCAAGGAGAAAGTCGAAAAGATAGAGGATAATTCAAATCTGATTCCTTGAGGATATCACTGGCAAGAGAAGGCAGCTAAACATGACTCGACATAGCAATAGGAACTGTATGATGACAAAGTTCTTAATCCTAACAATGACACGCAAGGTAAAGCGATGCCTCGGAATTAAAAACTCACGCAAAATGATAATTCGGGTTTTTTGAAAGGGTGGTGTGTTTCCAAAGGAACAATCTCAAACATCCTTTTCAAGGGAGAGGCGTGCATTTCAGACATAAAGCCTAACCCAAGACCATTAGGCAACGAGAAGCTTTTGTCTGAAGTGATTCATTTCGCGAAAACGGAAAATCCACCCAGGAAGAGATAACTTGCATGTAAACTGCCGGTGTCCAAGGGAACGATCGGCAGGGTCATTCATGAGGACCTCAAAATGTAAGGAAAACAAGAAATGAAAGTCCATGTCCTCAGCCTAAAACACATCAGCGAGAGAAAATAGGAATAGCTGAAAATTCTGCGAGCGCCACATGGCTGGTGAAAGGTAAAATGTACTGTATATTATGACGCTCTATGAAACTTGGTGGCATCATCCCGTTTGTGGAGAGAACCTATCTATTTACTGCCGAATGCATTTTTTTCTTCTTTTTTATTATCAAAACAGGGTTTGGATATCTGTGCGTTTGGGTTGCTGAAGCGTGTCCCCGTGAATCAGCACCGCAACATTTAGGGTGTACTTTTAGAATTTTAGAGAAGAATGGGAGAAATTGGGAATCTTTGTGCTCCGTAAAGCTCTGGCAACATAGAAATTGAGATGTAGGGCTATTCTCAAAAATCGATGTTACGAGATGAAGCATGAAAATTTCTTGAGAAAAAAAAAGCAAAAAACCTTTTTATATTTTGAATTGACAAATTGGTCGAATAAAGCTGGGGCAACCTGTATCGATAGGGGAGGTTGCGCCTATTACCTTTCTTCAACACCTTCCTGCAGCGAAATTTAACTTCCTCGTATTCCTCTCTGAGAGCATCAATAGGAACGAAATTTGGCTTATTTCTTCCTCTCTCACCACAGAATCGCTCCAGCATATTTGAAGCTCCATCTCCGCGGAGTTGTGGAGAACACTGAATCTCGTTCTTGGAGGAAGTGAATTATTTCCTTTTTTTCTCTCCTGGGTAGCCACTCCTGGGGGGTTTTCGGAAAGAAAGAGACCCAACCAAACGAAATATATTGACCTTTAAGTGACAAAAGGTGTCCTTTTTGTTCCTTCCAGTGCCCCATTTCGCCATAAAAAATGAAATTAGCTGTCGTTCAATTAGGCTTAGAGTGCTTGCTCCGGTACCGTCCCCCAGTGTTGCCATATAACGTGCCGAAATTATGCCAGATTCAAGAATCTGTCAACCTTCGTATTGGCATCTGGATCTTCTGTTTTTTAATGTATGAGACATTTTTGTGCTGAGTTCAGGAGGTGAGTTGAGGATGAAGCTGTGGTTAGCTGTTATTGACCGATGTGATGGGAAATGCAGATATCCCACCTAATCCGGATACCCCTGAATTAACAGGAACCATGAATTTCATGCTTCTTGAAGGTATTCTCTCCTCAGACCTATTCGAGATGGTTCGAGGAACTCCAGATAGGCCGAACGTTCCACGGCCCACTGAAATGGTTCATGAAACGCGAAACAGACCTCCAATCGGTCTAACGTTACACGTCCACTCTGAAATGGTTCATGAACGTATGAATAGGCCTGCGATTGGCCTAACGTTACACGTACTCAACCTCAAGATGTCTCGAAGACCAAGATTCACACTTATTGGCCCAATTGGCACCGTAAGTCGAGAATTGAGTTAAGATCCCCCCGTAGAGAGGCGGGGGGAGGGGGGACAATGAAGAAAGTGAAATTGAAAATTGGTTTTCAAATGACTTCACATCCCTATTTTTTGGGACCAAGCGCACCACTTCATCATTTATTGGAAATAGGAACGGGTTGACTCACGGATGTTTGAGCAGAGATTGATTCGATGTGATGAAGCGTTATGCTTGTAGTAATGTTGATCTCGGGCTGATATTTCGGAGGAGGCAGTTCCTTGATGTATATCGAGGGGTCGGTCAAATCTGCGGCTAGGTTTATGGTGTAGATATTGGTGGATAGTGGCACCGTTATGTTTGTGACATCCGGGGTGGTTTCTATCGAGCCTTCTGTGGTAGCTATCTCCTCCGAATTCCCTTCTCTCCATGTTTGTGAAAGCCCCACTGCTGCTCCATCCACTCTCACCAAAAAACTGCCTCACAAACAATTGCCTCCTGCTACATATATATAGAAATTCGCCGTCGTTCAATTAGGCTTAGGGTGCTTGCTCAGGTACCGTCCCCCAGTGTTGCCGGATACCGTGCCGAAATTATGCCAGATTCAAGACTGTTTCAACCTTCGTATTGGCTCCTGGGTCTTCTGTTTTTCTTTTTTTTTTATCTATGAGACATTATTGTGCTGAGTTCATGAGGTGATTTGAGGAGGAAGCGGTGGTTAGCAGTTATTGATCGACGTGGTGGGATATGCAGATATCTTATCCGGATACCCCTCAATTAACAGGATGGCGCATACTATGGATTCCATGCTTCTTGAAGGCCCTCCTCAAGCATACCTCAGGCCTGAGGTGATGTCTTTCCGAGTTTTTACACAATAATAAAAATGCTACTCGAAGTTCTGTCTCCTGTTTTCAAATTTTAACTTTTGGCTACATATGTAATTAAATTCCAATGTTCTATATGAAGCTAAAGATGAGCTAACTACTTCTCAGGATGGCTGTTTCAGGTATCTAATCTACAGACGTTCAGGCCTACATCGCTCTTGACCATGGTTCGGTCTCTTTTGCCAAATGGTGATATAAAGGCTTTGAGACATGGCGATATACCTTTCGCTTTTGATGAATTGACCCTGTTCATGGCTCAACACAAGATAACGCAGTTGTTCGGAGTCATATATTTTTATTTTATCTTTAACGCAGAAACTTGATATTTCCTCTAATCGATGGTGACCTGAAGTTGCACCTGCCAAGCCTAATCGCACGTTGCAACGAGACTCGGGGCATGGCTTGCCCACAGTCGACGATTGCCTGCTTTAAATCTCCAATGGCTTCGTCCTGGTCGAAATTCTCTCGCAAGAAATCCCATGCCGAGTGATCGATAGAATATGCATTGGAGCTACCGGGTGGTCACGTGGGATGTTCAATTACGTCTGGCAATTCGTTTTACAGGAAGTCAAACATTCTCAAGGTTTCATTAATCTTGATGGATGACTGTGTTTTTGCTCCTGATACTTCGCGAATATTTGGCAAAAGATCCGATGATAGTAATTCACTCTTTTCGTATCAGTAAGTAAGTAATTACTTATTTGCACTTATTTCCTTGTTTCTCCTTAATAACTTCCTCATTTACCTATTATAATGAACTTTATTCACTTATTTGGGTATGTTGCGAGAAAAGCTGAACTCGCATTGAAACTCCCATAAAAAATATATTTTTTTAAGATCAAGCGCGCTTTTACTATACAGCAAAGCAGAAACGTAGAGTGAGGTACATATTTTGTACGATATAAGGTAGACATGTATTTAGCAAAATACGCTCGTTGAAAAGATACCGAAGCAAAATTAGGTGGAAACGTATACCCTTCTAATTTCTATTTAACCATTTCAAACCCCATGTCCAATCCAATGGACATTGCATTTTCGTTTTGTCTGTGGTAATTTCTTAGGATTTTCTTGTACCCTTTTAAAGTAAAGGAGCATGCACGTGAACGCACGACGTGTAGGAATCGGATGGTGCGAAAGGCCTTAACGGAAATACAAAATACGAGCGTGTAAAATGACATTTTTTTGCCTCTCTCTTCGTTTATGTTCGACGAAACTAAAGGCTTTCAAGCCAAGAAATAATTCTAGGAAGCAGAGGAAACACTCACCCGTGACAACCCAAGAGGACGATGAACGAAATAGTTTCAAAGGATTTCATAACAGGTCCACCGCAATGACAAGGCCTTGTGGAAACGAAATGGTGCAGTAAAAGAGGAAATCCAAAGCGTTATATGGCTCCTGCCAAATGATAAGGAGACACCTTGAAATGAGGTGCCGATTTCAGGAATCCTGATTCCAGATGGATTTACAGCTTTGATCTTGAAGGAAGCCGAGGGAATAGATATGATTATCGCATTGTCAACATCCCCGTCCGATCTCCAGTCGGCTATGGAACGACTCCTGATTATTTTGACGTATTTTTAGCTTTCTCTGTAACTTGGGGAAGTCCGTCTTGAAACTGATGCACATTCTCAAAGGCAATTCATAGCTCGCATATGAACGCAATTTCATGTCTGGCCTCTGGTTGATGTCGAAGCAGAAAAGACAAATGCCTCCGACTTGGATCTGTATTTTTTTAAATTGGTTTCCTTATTTCCTTCAACTCAACCAAGCTGATAGTTTGTTTGTCCTTTGCGCCCTCGGCGCTCTATGAACAAATAAAATTACTAAAGCATTTAAAGCATTCATTTTCGAACTTCACCCCTAAGGATGCGGTCAAATCCCTTGACAATTTTAACGCCTTCGGCACTCGCACCATAAAAATAAAGTTCTTTCAGAAACTGTTCATAGTGACGTCATATGACTTCCAGCATGAGGATCACCAGGTAAAAATTAAGTGCGTCGTTAAATGTTCCTATATAATGAATATAATTCATGCCTGACGTCTTCATATTCTTCTTTGCGTATAAATCTAAAAGACAGCATATAGTTGCAGGCACATGAGCTTATTACATCATGAAGTTGACGCCATTTTCTCTGCCAGTTCATCCATATGCGGACAGACGGGCGAAATATGGGAAGAAGAGAGTATAGATCGCACTCGAACTGTCATTGAATAAGCAGCACCTTTGGGGACTCATGACTGTTTCCGCATTCACTCCCCATGTAAGGAAAATTGTCTCCCATGGCCCATGCCTATGCAGCGCACGAGGCGGCCATAAAATTCGTATCAGTATTTTGAGCGATGCAGCTCGCAAACTAACGCGGTAGAAAAGCGAGATTCCCGAGCGACACGACGCACGTTGGGAAGCGCGAGGAGATAATTTATTTTAAAAAATGAAAAGGAGTTGTATTGAGGGAGCCACTTCATGTATTATTGTTGAATGTTGCCTCAATGCTCAGCAGTTACGGTATCCATACGTAGAATGGAGTTGGAAACGGCAGCGTAGAAAATCTTTCCAGGAATCGAGTGCATCACCCCCGTCCTACGTCCACGTCCTACACCCCTCATATCTGGAAGCGCCCTACGCCTATCGCCGTATGCACGTAAATCTTCCGGATAACGATTACGTATGGACACGGAAGTTCGGAAATTTCAGCCATTCCCATGATGAAATCCTAACTACACCACCAGTCATGCTACGCTATTGTGTCAAAAACAGCCCGGCAACCATTCCAGGTACCTATGTGCCTGTACCAAGTGGCTCGGAAAAATGCGCGATTCAAGTCATAATAGAAACTCCTTCACCAGGAGATGATGGCTGTAGGTACAGGGTGAGCCAAAAATATTCGGTTATCTTGAACGCTGCACAACGTAGTTTCTCAAGAGTTTGAAAATATTGTAATAGGATTTCTATATACAGGTAAAACATTATAGGATGTGCTCCTGGTGACGTCCATTCCTTCTCTTATAGCGAGTAGGCAAAGTCTTGCATGCACTGACATCGCAGTTGCAGTTTCGCACCAACTTTTCCAGCACCGCTAACACTATTTATATAAATGTATGGAAGTTATGCCACAAATCCTTATTTTGTTGGAATCATTCGAAAGCTGAATGAATGTTCTGTATGGAAGCACTATTGCAATTTAGCAATGCAGAGGAACTGTTTCCAAAGATAATCAAGAAATCCACCTAACTCAAGGAGTGTCCCACAGAACAAATCAAGAATCGGAATTGCTGCTTTACTTGAAGAGGGTTCGAACATTCAACCCATTCCGAGCCTTTTTTTCATGGAGGCACGGCTAGGTCATATGTACTGTGAAACGAAATAGTGTGAAAACCATTTTTTCAAAGGCTTTACCCATTTCTCCTACCCTAAGGGGTTGAAGAAGTGGGAAGGGAGAGTTTCTCTACGGGACATCCTAACGTTAAGCCAAGACCTAACTCAGCGGTTCTCAAACTTTTTGCGTTGCACCCCCGCCACCAACCCCGACCCTCGCTCGGTGTCGCGCACCCTGGCGACAATAAAGGCACAAATCTTATTTTCAAAAACGTGACAGAAACGTCTTCAGAAATTTTGCTTTGCCAGAGGAACCCAGCTCTTCTGCGTCTTGGTGTTTCTTAAAGTATTTATTTAGATAGAACGAGAGCACGAACGCTACATTCATCGAGCATTCACGCACGATCCATTTCGTCATCTTCATTCGAATCGTAGGAAATCGCCGACGGAAATGTACACCTCTTGAAAAGAGGGAATCGAATTTAAAAGTCTGCCTGGAATTGCTTTCATTTAGTCTTCTACTCCAGAAGAAAGACCAAAAAGACCTGAAGGAATGTGACCATTAAATCTATATATAGACAGATGAATAAAAATTTTACATATTTGAAATTGCTAATTGTAGTGAATAAAAAAAAACTCACATGACCCGTCGCGCCCCCCCTCCCTGGGGCTCGCGCCCCTCAGTTTGAGAACCCCTGGCCTAACCCATGGACTGTCTTCAGGTCAGGCCTAAGCCGATCTTTTTCCGTTCAAAAGACTCTCAACGCTCGACTTGAGAAAATTAGGCTCATGAGGGTCAATCCCTGGGTTGTCAAGACATCTTCGTGAGGACGTGTAGTTCGGTAGATTGCAAGCGCATTCCAACTTTCACAAACCATTTCAGAGACGACGTTTAACGTTAAGCCTATCTGGAGTTCCATGAACCACCTCGACTAGGTCTGGGGAGAGAATGCCTCCATGATTGAAAAGCGTGTTGGGCGCCATCCTGTTAATTCAGGGATGTCCGTGCATGATATCTCCATATAACGCATCGATCGGTCATTGCTAAACACCGTTTCAATCTCAGTTCATCTCATGAACCATCTTCTGCCTTTTAAAAATCCCCTTCACATGTATGGATGGACAGAATTTCTCCGAGGCAACGTTAAAAAGTTCTTGACTCTCTTTCGTGAGACTCAAGCTCGAGATCTCCTGCCACAATTTGAAGCAGGATCTTCCCACCAGCAAGCGTAGGGTAACAACTAGTTACAATGGAGAAGTCATAGTTGAACCATTGTGGTATCGAGTTTTCCAATCGAGTGTTTTACCAATTTGCTCAAGAATCATGCGTGGATGGTTTCAGATCGAGGACTGCGATAGAGCCAAGTCCAAAGCTTTCCCAGAATTTTCACTCCGATCGGTAGAAAATATTGCCAGCATAAAGAGATTAGTAGTGCATAGCGAGTTCTCATTATCCTCCTGTACGACTAACTAGGGAGGATCCAACAATTTCTACCACGAGGTATGAAGTAACTCATGAAACAAATTAGCTTTTTTTTTTAAAGGAGATAAGGATATCTCCCCCTGGTTGCATTCTTGCCATCGATGAAGAAAGGCATGAATCCCACTGCAATCAAATAAATGGATAGGAGTGGAAAAGTGCTCGTACAGCTACCTCGACTCCATTATCACTTTCACGGCATGTTTTACGGAGCTTTTCCCTCGAAATCGTGCGGAAGGGTCGAAGCCGTATACACAAGTAGGCCTACATCCTCATGAATACCTGTACTATTGATAGGATAATAATATTTTCCGCTGCTCTTTCTCTAATTTCCGAAAATTACCAATAGACTACATCTATAATTAAATGCCACTGTTCAATATGAATTTTAAAGTAACGCTCGAAAAGGAATCGCTTACCAGGATGCCCTTACTCAACCTATAAGAGCAGCAACTTAGAATCCCCTCTGGTCGCTTATAGTACCCGTGGGCAAAATCTTTTGAATACTCGCTCGTATAAGTAGGTTGGACCTAATGATTAAGCTTATAGGTGAATGACTCACCCTTCCCATCTCTTTCTTTGTTGTTTACCTAGGTCACGTCCAGGTAAAAAATGCCTACACGCCATTTTCCTTGGCGTAGGCACTTCAATCATGGTTTTTTCCGTCCCGGTGACTTTTGGAGCATGGTTCAAAGCATGGTTCAAATATGGTCTTGACTCGATGCCATGATTGTCAATAAGAACTCTCTCATCAAATTTAGAGGATTTTGTCCGGTTCTGCTTGCGAAAGTGAGGATGCGGGTGTAATTAAGGTGAAAATCATCTACAGCATCTAGCGAAGCAATCACTTGCAGATGTAAAAAGAAACATATTGGTGATGGGTTAAATAGCAACGGAGTTCGAAATCCGAGTTTGAAAAGTAAATGCCTGAAGAGAAAGACAATTGAGGAAGGTAGTACTCCCAACCAGACCCGGGTGGAAAGATCTTTGGGAGGGAGCTGATATGTGATATACACATCAGAGCCGTACTAAAGATATTTGGCGCCCTGTGCGAGATATCAATCCAGCGGCCCCCCCCCCCATACCTCTCTAGCTTCCCCAGCACAAACA
Organism: Darwinula stevensoni; assembly: GCA_905338385.1. Classification (NCBI taxonomy): domain Eukaryota; kingdom Metazoa; phylum Arthropoda; class Ostracoda; order Podocopida; family Darwinulidae; genus Darwinula; species Darwinula stevensoni. The sequence goes on along the minus strand of CAJPEV010002493.1, from coordinate 31,237 downwards.
ATACACTACGTATTAATTTCTCTGTTTAATTTAGTCAAGTTTAGGGTAATTGTAATTTTTTAAAGAGTATTTTTCGTATTTTGTAATAGTTCGTCAGCCAATCGGCGCCCCTCTCTGTTCTGCACCCTGTGCGGGGGCACCGCTCGTACACCCCTTGTTACGGCACTGGTACGCCTAAAGAAGCTCACTCGAAGCCTCTTCTTAAGCGCCTGAAAGACAACCCGCACGTCAGGGTTTCGTGTCAGTCCAATGTCCCTATGTCCAACGTCTAAATTCAGTGATTGCAATTCAGTGATTGTCTTTTAAGAGATTGCAAGGGTTGAGTTCGAATGGACAATGGAACCGACATGACGTTAAGGCTCTTGGATAAGTTTGTCCCAAATTGCAATTGGACAAATAGTTTGCTATTATTAGTGCCTTTTATGAGTGGAGGATGCTTCTCTTTGAAAATCGGCCAATAGGACGAGGAAGTTGGCAGAACGTTGATATTGACACAGGGTTTTTATAACTGAGCCATAAGCCATGAGGCTGGTACTTACAGGAGATCGCTACTGACGCGTTGATGAACAGCGAAATCCCCTTCATCCCACAATAAACAAATCAAAAGCAACGAACACCCAATCGAATGCTGCAGAAGCGACTTTCTAGACTTCATTCCAGTCCTGGTTCCTCCTGGATAAAGATACAGATGCAAGAATGTGCTAGTCCTTAAGTCTCAATGATGTGGTGGACCGATTCGACTTAGAATTGAAAATCCCAACTTTTATCACGGTGTTGGGGAAAAGTCTGGAATGCAATGGTTTTTTTTCCCAAATTGGGAGGTGAGGTAATGAAGAAGCAATGTGATTGATATTTTACAGAAAAATGTAATGAGGAGACTTTGATTCCATGAAAATGATTAGCCATTTTTCACAATTCTGCAGTCAACTCTTCTTTCATGTTCTTTTGATATTTCTTTTTCTTTTTCCTTTTCATTCTGAAATGGTTTTTATTCCGTTTATTAAACCTAAAGTTTAATTAAGTCATGACAAATGTTAAGGTTGCCGTTCCAATCAAGGGGGACTTTTCAGCACGCATGGGTGTAGCTGTAATAGAACCGCTGCATGACTGGAGCATCACTTGCACCGTTGAGAAAGATCTTATTGTTCTTGTGGAATATTTTAATCGCTAAAAATGCGCAATTGGCATGAATAATAAAGATCATAGACGGGTCTTCAGTCTCATGAACTCATAAATATCAATGCCATTTCATTGCATGCATCACGGTCAATCTCATCAATTAATTGATTCTCAGAAAGATGGTCACCAGGAAAGAGTCCCAATTATGTTCCGCAACTTCCAATACGAATATGTGAATTGTCCCACTAATAGCATGTTAACG
>CAJPEV010002493.1:0-29484 GCA_905338385.1 Darwinula stevensoni | reverse complement strand
TAATATAATTAACCTGCAAATTCAAGTAGAATTTGCCCCAGTTGGATCGTTCTCCCATCCAATATTAAGTAATAACTTAAATTCTTTAACAAGTATTGTGAAGAACTGTGTTTTCCTTATTTCCTTTCCTTTTTTTTGATATTTCATTAGTGTCTTTATTTTGATAAAGTTAAGTAATTTACTTGGAAAGATCACGAGGGTTTCCATTTCTCCAGAATTTCTGTCTGGCGAACCTGCCTTAACTCTCGAATCTGGAACGGGACAGGTGACCAATTAATCTTGATCGCTTGTTACGTCACAATTATTAGTGACTTTTATGAGTGGAGGATGCTTCTCTTTGAAAATCGGCCAATAGGACGAGGAAGTTGGCAGAACGTTGACATTGACACAGGGTTTTTATAACTGAGCCATAAGCCATGAGGCTGGTACTTACAGGAGATCGCTACTGACGCGTTCATGAACAACGAAATCCCCTTCATCCCACAATAAACAAATCAAAAGCAACGAACACCCAATCGAATGCTGCAGAAGCGACTTTCTAGACTTCATACCAGTCCTGGTTCCTCCTGGATAAAGATACAGATGCAAGAATGTGCTAGTCCTTAAGTCTCAATGATGTGGTGGACCGATTCGACTTAGGATTGAAAATCCCAACTTTTATCACGGTGTTGGGGAAAAGTCTGGAATGCACGGGTTTTTTTCCCAAATTGGGAGGTGAGGCAATGAAGAAGCAATGTGATTGATATTTTACAGAAAAATGTAATGAGGAGACTTTGATTCCATGAAAATGATTAGCCAATTTTCACAATTCTACAGTCAACTCTTCTTTTATGTTCTTTTGATATTTCTTTTTCTTTTTCCTTTTCATTCTGAAATGGTTTTTATTCCGTTTATTAAACCTAGACTAAAGTTTAATTAAGTCATGACAAATGTTAAGGTTGCCGTTCCAATCAAGGGGGACTTTTCAGCACGCATGGGTGTAGCTGTAATAGAACCGCTGGATGACTGGAGCATCACTTGCACCGTTGAGATCTAAAGTTTAATTAAGTCATGACAAATGTTAAGGTTGCCGTTCCAATCAAGGGGGACTTTTCAGCACGCATGGGTGTAGCTGTAATAGAACCGCTGCATGACTGGAGCATCACTTGCACCGTTGAGAAAGATCTTATTGTTCTTGTGGAATATTTTAATCGCTAAAAATGCGCAATTGGCATGAATAATAAAGATCATAGACGCGTCTTCAGTCTCATGAACTCATAAATATCAATGCCATTTCATTGCATGCATCACGGTCAATCTCATCAATTAATTGATTCTCAGAAAGATGGTCACCAGGAAAGAGTCCCAATTATGTTTCGCAACTTCCAATACGAATATGTGAATTGTCCCACTAATAGCATGTTAACGCTCATTCACTTTCGTCATTTTATGGCCATATCACAGCCGGCAATCCTTGCTATCCTAACTTCATAGCACCAGCATTGGCCTCTCACGTTCCATAGCTCTGCTTACTATCGATCAGTTCTATGTTAACGATCATTCACTTTCGTCATTTTATGCCCATATCACAGCCGGCAATCCTTGCTATCCTAACTTCATAGCACCAGCATTGGCCTTTCACGTTCCATAGCTCTGCTTACTATCGATCAGTTCATGTTCACACAATGTTTCCATGGCAAAGTCTTGCATGAATGTGCGAGGAAGAAGTGGTCTTATACCATCGATCGACCAGGCCTTCCCAGCAGAAGCTGCCACGATTACGCTCTTACCTCCGCACTCGCTTATTTCGATGGTCCAATTTGAGATGCCAGCCCCCCAAGGCACTTTTTCCGTTACTAACTATCGCGATAGCGTAACGCTGTCTCTTAGTCTGATAGATGTCAAAGGGAGGAGGAACACTGGTTTTGGAGAAAAGTGAACGATTTTAATTCATATTTCCTTTTTGCCGTCCGATATAATATGGATTTTACGGTTTTTCTTGGTTCCTTATTCTTGCTTCCTTCATTACTATGGCTTTATATCTCTAGATGACTCAATACATTGTAAATCATGACCTGCATATTTACGCTTCAACATGGAGGAATCATAGGTGTCGATGATCCCCATGCACTTGAACGACTGTACTCCATAAAAGTCGGCTTAGCACTATGTCCTTGCATTCATATGGAAGATTCAGAAGATGATTAATGTAAAGGTCACTAATTGCTGTCCCTTGAATATCTATTTCCAAATGCCCCACTTCGGTTCTCATAGGGGAAATAATGAAATCTCTGAACTTTCCTATAATCACGAGAGTCAACAGGGCAAATGATCGGTTGTTCTGTGTATCCAGGTTAATTCATCCGATTCAGCAAATTTCGTTTATAATGACCTAGGTTTTTTTTCTAGGGTTAAGAGATTCTTTAATTCTTAGTTGAGTGCTGATTTATGACCATCGGCCGAAGTTGCAATCGATCGTTCTTCGGGGAGGAATTCGTATGCGAAGAAATATGGATATGGCCACCGCCATGAATATTTTAGTATACATTGCCTTGAGACCCCATGGTTTCGAAAAGAAAAATCTCGCGATCGATGTCGAAACACAGAAAACCCCCACATTGCCCCGCAAGACTTGACCGAGCAGCACGACATCCTCGACGCGGAGGAGGAAGACGCTTTGGCCACAGCGGACGACATGGCGTGGGTAAGAACGTTCTGCGGCTGCATTTCCACCAGGAAGGGGGTCATCGTCATCGCGACCCTTGCCCTCGTAAGTGCCCAGCATCATGCATCCACATATGAATTCCCGAATCTCTGCATGAAAGCATTGAGCATCCTGTTGCATTATATCCCGGTACGATACTCTGAGACCCTTGAACATCATATATGACAAACGACTGATTTCATAAGCCCCTCCACGATAAGTAGAAAATCCCAAGGTTCAGCATTTTTTATGACAGAATTTATTCCTTCCTTCACATTGCAGACTCTCTCCATCCCGGTTTTGATCTCTATCGGCCGTGACTTTCGACGCTTCTCTTCGCATCAACCAGACTACACTGGTGCTCTTCGGTGATTCCAATTTCATTCAGTCATCGCATACTCAGGCAGGCAATTCCTTCCGGGAGTTAGAAATATTTCTCGCTGATTTTCAGGGCCTACAGGAAGATCCTGATCACTGCCATCATTCTGATCGTGTTATACGCCATGAGCTCCTTGATTCTGATTTTTGCTGCGCAGAAGGTGAGTTGACGACCACGGCTGAGTTCGAGTAATCAAGGATTCCGAATGGCTATTGATATTGGTATTGATTTTTGCGCAATTGCAAGCTCTGAGGGCGAATCGCGGAACAGCCTGAACAGGGCACCCATATTTTGCGCCTGCTGCTAATAGCGCTGTAGAAACAAATTAAAACGAGGCGTGAACATGTATATTTGTTTTTTAAAGAATGGTCACTGAGTACCTATGAAGCAAAAAGAGAAAACATCCTAAAATGAAATATCTTGGAAAATAGGAATTCTTCAAAACCATCTCGTGTGAATTACGTTGAGTGTTCCAAGACACAATAGACAAGGGAGGGTACATAATACACCATGAACTTCTGCATGGTCTCCCTCGAGCCTAGGTTATTGAAATGCACACCAGATTTGGCAACAATAAAACATTTTAGAAAATGTTCATCATTTTTTATTATCATTTTTTCATTATCCGTTTTTTTCATTATACGTTTTTACCACAAAACCTCGACGTATGGATACCACACCAGAAGGGTTTTCCTTGGGAAAGATGTTGCCTTTTTTAGAACGTGAGGATGATGCACGTGCCATGGATCCTCGTTCATCCCGTGATCACGGTCGGTCTCGTGACTCTCATGTGTTACGTTGCGGCCTTGCTCGGGCGGAACACGGCCCCGGTCAATCAGGTGAACGCAGTGCAGATCGTCTTCTCCATCTTCGTCTGTCTCTGTGAGTGTCTCTCTGACAATTAAAGAATTACGTGAATATTTTTTTGAGGAATGTATCATACGTGGCAGGGATCATGACTTACCTCTGGGTGGTGGTGGTTAGCAACTACCAAAAGCTGAGCAAGCCACAGGATGGAGATGACGCCCCACTGGTCGAGATCAACGCCTGGCCACGTCAGAAGGGGCTTCGTCGCGATGGCAAGATGAAGAGGAGATCATGGAAGCAGAACAGCTTGGTCGTCCCCGCCCCGATCGGCCCCCAGCCTCCGTCACCTGCTGTTTACGACCTCGCGGAGGCGCTGGGGTTGTGATTACAATGTTTTTCTCACTTGGATCTCTTGGTTTTCGCTTTGCCAGAGGAATTTTGAGAATGCTTTCAGAAGGGATTTCGGGGTTTTCTTAGTTGGGTTTTCTTAGTATTTTTGAGTGTTTTGGGGGTATTTCAAGAACATTGGGTGATTTCGTATTTTCTTTCGGAGAGGAGGGTCACCACTTATTTCTGGCTTTCCTGAATAAACGTTAATGTTTGGTTTGCCCGGGGAGAAGTTTCCGATTTGAATCATTGGTGAAATACCTTTTACGATTATGAGTAAAACATGAGAAGGTGAAAACCCTTACAGAAATGTCCCGTTATGAAACCGATATATATTTCTTACAAGAAACCTATCCCTTACGGGAACTCCATATTCAGATTTCATGCGCGATATAAAATATGGCCATACAGGGGGGCTTTCTTCTGAATGTACATGATACAAATAAAAATTATATATGGGAGACTGTATTTGGAAGCTATGTTAACGCTCATTCACTTTCGTCATTTTATGGCCATATCACAGCCGGCAATCCTTGCTATCCTAACTTCATAGCACCAGCATTGGCCTCTCACGTTCCATAGCTCTGCTTACTATCGATCAGTTCGTGTTCACACAATGTTTCCATGGCAAAGTCTTGCATGAATGTGCGAGAAAGAAGTGCTCTTATACCATCGATCGACCAGGCCTTCCCAGCAGAAGCTGCCACGATTACGCTCTTACCTCCGCACTCGCTTATTTCGATGGTCCAATTTGAGATGCCAGCGTCCAAGGCACTTTTTCCGTTACTAACGATCGCGATAGCGTAACGCTGTCTCTTAGTCTGATGTCAAAGGGAGGAGGAACACTGGTTTTAGAGAAAAATGAACGACTTTAATTCATATTTCCTTTTTGCCGTCCCATATAATATGGATTTTACGGTTTTTCTTGGTTCCTTATTCTTGTTTCCTTCATTACTCTGCCTTTATATCTCCAGATGACTCAATACATTGTAAATCATGACCTGCATATTCACGCTTCAACAAGGAGTCATAGGTGTCGATGATCCCCATGCACTTGAACGACTGTACTCCATAGAAGTCGGCTTAGCACTATACCCTTGCATTCATATGAAAGATTCAGAAGATGATTAATATAAAGATCACTCATTGCTGTCGCTTGAATATCTATTTTCAAATGCCCCTCTTCGGTCCTCATAGGGTAAATAATGAAATCTCTGAACTTTCCTATAATCACGAGAGTCAACAGGGCCAATGATCGGCTGTTCTGTGTATCCAGGTTAATTCATGCGATTCAGCAAATTTCGTTTATAATGACATTGTTTTTTTTTTTCTAGGGCTAAGAGATTCTTTAATTCGTAGTTGAGGACTGATTTATGACCATCGGCCGAAGTTGCAATCGATCGTTCTTCGGGGAGGAATTCGTATGCGAAGAAATATGGATATGGCCATCGCCATGAATATTTTAGTCTACATTGACTTTAGACCCCATGGTTTCGAAAAGAAAAATCTCGTGATCGATGTCGAAACACGGAAATCCCCCACATTGCCCCGCAAGACTTGACCGAGCAGCACGACATCCTCGACGCGGAGGAGGAAGACGCTTTGGCCACAGCGGACGTCATGGCGTGGGTAAGAACGTTCTGCGGCTGCATTTCCACCAGGAAGGGGGTCATCGTCATCGCGACCCTTGCCCTCGTAAGTGCCCAGCATCATGCGTCCACATATGAATTCCCGAATCTCTGCATGGAAGCATTGAGCATCCTGTTGCATTATATTCCTGTATGATAATCTGAGACCCTTGAACATCATATTTGACAAACGACTGATTTCATAAGCCCCCTGCACGATAAGTAGAAAATCCAAAGGTTCAGTATTTTCATGACAGAATTTATTCATTCCTTCACATTGCAGACTCTCTCCATCCCGGTTTTGATCTCTATCGGCCGTGACTTTCGACGCATCTCTTCGCATCAACCAGACTACACTGGTGCTCTTCGGTGATTCCAATTTCATTCACTCATCGCATACTCAGGTGGGCAATTCCTTCCGGGAGTTACAAATAGTTCTCGCTGATTTTCAGGGCCTACAGGAAGATCCTGATCACTGCCATCATTCTGATCGTGTTATACGCCATGAGCTCCTTGATTCTGATTCTTGCTGCGCAGAAGGTGAGTTGACGACCTCGGCTGAGTTCGCGTAACCAAGGATGCCGAATGGCTATTGATATTGGTATTGATTTATTGCGCAATTGCAAGCTCTAAGAGCGAATCGTGGAACAGCCAGAGCATAGGCACACCTATTTTGCGCCTGCTGCCAATAGCCCTGTAAAAAGAAGTTAAAGCGAAGCGTGAACATATATATTTGGTTTTAAAAAATTGGTCACTGAGTACCTATGAAGCAAAAAGGGAAAACGTCCTATAATGAAATATCTTAGAAAATAGGAATTCTTCAAAATCAGCTCGTGTGAATTACGTGGATTTGCTCCAAGACAGAATGCACCATGAACTTATGCATGGTCTCCTTGGAGCCTAGATTATTGAAATACACACCAGATTTGGCAAACAATAAAGCATTTTATACTTTTTTCATTTTTGATCATCATTTTTTGATCATCATCTATGTTTTTACCCACAAATGTTTCCCTCGACGTGTGGATATCACACCAGAAAGGTTTTCCTTGGGAAATATGTTGGTTTTTTTAGAACGTGAGGATGATGCACGTACCATGGATCCTCGTTCATCCCGTGATCACGGTCGGTCTCGTGACTCTCATGTGTTACGTTGCGGCCTTGCTCGGGCGGAACACGGCCCCGGTCAATCAGGTGAACGCAGTGCAGATCGTCTTCTCCATCTTCGTCTGCCTCTGTGAGTGTCTCTCTGAAAATTAAAGAACGACGTGAATATTTTTTGAGGAATGCATCATTCGTGGCAGGGATCATGACTTACCTCTGGGTGGTGGTGGTGAGCAACTACCAGAAGCTGAGCAAGCAAGAAGATGGAGATGACGCCCCCCTGGTCGAGATCAACGCCTGGCCACGTCAGAAGGGGCTTCGTCGCGAGGGCAAGATGAAGAGGAGATCATGGAAGCAGAACAGCTTGGTCGTCCCCGCCCCGATCGGCCCCCAGCCTCCGTCACCTGCTGTTTACGACCTCGCGGAGGCGCTGGGGTTGTGATTACAGTGTTTTTCTCACTTGGATCTCTTGGTTTTCGCTTTGCCAGAGGAATTTTGAGAATGCTTTCTGAAGGGATTTCGGGGTTTTCTTAGTTAGGTTTTCTTAGTATTTTTGAGTGTTTTGGGGGTATTTCAAGAACATTGGGTGATTTTGTATTTTCTTTCGGAGAGGAGTGTCACCACTTATTTCTGGCTTTCCTGAATAAACGTTAATGTTTGGTTTGCCCGGGGAGAAGTTTCCGATATGAATCATTGGTGAAATACCTTTTGCGATTATGAGTAGAACATGAGAAGGTGAAAACTCTTACAGAAATGTCCCGTTATGAAACCGATATATATTTCTTACAAGAAACCTATCCCTTACGGGAACTCCATATTCAGATTTCATGCGCGATATAAAATATGGCCATACAGGGGGGCTTTCTTCTGAATGTACATAATACAAAAAAAAATTATGTATGGGAGACTGTATTTGGAAGCCGTCCAGCTCATATAATGTTTTGGCCATTCTTAATGAATATGGAGCTATACATAGTTCGTATATAAGCCCCAAATATGGTGCTTAGTTGCAATGTATATGGCACATATAATAATTTGGTATGTTTTGGCTATATTTAATATATTGGATAAATGTAACTATATATTATCATATACAGGTCCCTCATACGGTTCTTAATTTGAAATACACAGTACATGGCCTCCGCATCCATTATTAATGGCAGATTGAGGCAGAGACTCAGATGCAGAGTCACTCAACATCTAAAGTTAGGCCTTTTTGTGACTCACTTCACAAGGGGAACCTCACTCCCTCTATGCATTGGGCAAGAATTACCTGGAGCCTCCTCAAGCTAGGTTACGTTTCTCAATATATGCATCGATTAAAACGACTTCATTCCTTCGGTTCGTACGTGGGAAATTAGCGAGTTAAGGGTGAAAGCTTCTGCAGAACCATTCATTAGCATTTGGGGAAATGAGAGACATTTAGCGGCGGGATGAGCGCGACCTCGCTTATATTGTGAGAACTTTATATTTAGTGAACAAACTGCTAGATGTCAGGCCATATGGAAGGTCTCAACGTGCATGCGTGTATATCCGTGGATATAACATGAACTGAACAGTTTCCAAATATATTCTAAATACAGTATTTTTTCCGTATAGTTTATATTAGTGTCATATACATTGCAAACCTAGCACCATATATGGGGGTCTGAATATGAACCATATATAGTTCCATATTTATTAAGAATGGCCAAAACATGATAAGGACTGAACTGTTTCCAAACATGGCTAAATTCAGTACTGTACAATCCCATACATACGCCTGTATTTGGAAGTTCCGTCAGGGTTAGTTGTGTTTAAAATAGTATGAAATGTTTTGAAGGGAAATTTTTCGAATGAGATATAATTAAATATTATTATCGCTCTTTCGAGATACCTCGTAGATGCTTATAAGATTCCTATAACAAGTTTATGTTTCAGTAATCGTATAGGTTCCTATAGTGTTTTTCCTTAAGGCAAGGTAGAACAGTAAGAATATGTATCTAGGTACCTGTTGGGATGCATATTTTATGCTGAACGATACTCTTGAGAAATCTCACCTATAGCATAATTTCCTTTTCTGGGGACATTTTCAATATACTTTTTGTTCCAGTGATAAGGCATACGAGGTGTGGCTATTATATTTCCAGACTGGTTTGATTGCTCAACTTCGAGAGAGAGGGGGGGAGTGGGGATATGATTGTAACATAAAGGAGAGCCTTAGCTAATAACTGGGCAAGTTTCAGTGTGATCTGACCAGTGCGCTGCGAGCTGCGGCCGTTAAGGTAGACCGTATTTTGTCTGCGCTGGCGGATTTGAAATGGAGCGTAATCTCGAGAAGGGAACTAATGTAAAATTTTTGGGCAAACAGTCACCCAGGTGTTGTACATGAACGTTTTGAAGAGGTTGCGTGAGGCTGTGAGAAGGACAAGCGGCGATCAGTTGAAGGAGAACTCGTGGATCCTGCATCACGATAACGCGTCGGCTCACACAGAGCTGTCTGCCCGGGAGTTTTTTGTCGCCAAACGGATCACTGAAATGGATCACCCACTGTATTCACCCGATTTAGCCCCAGAGACCTTAGACTGTTTCCCAAACTCAAAAAATTTTTTGAAAGGCCACCGATTTCAAAGCATTGAAGACTTTCGAACAAATATGACACAGGCTCTGAAAGACATCCCGAAAGAAGACTTCCACAGCTGCTTCCAGCAATTGCAGCATCTTTGGGATAAGTGTATCAGTTCTGGAAGGGAGTACTTTGAAGGCGATGAATGTGATTCATTTGTAAGTTTAAAAATAAATTTTCAAAAATAAAAGTCTGGAAACTTAATAGCCACACCTCGTATATAGAAACCTGAAATTTGGTACTGAATTGGTAATATCTGTACTATAATCTAAAGAAACTAAGAACCTCAGTTTGTTAGCTTGTCAATGACATCACATAACTGTAAGCAACTTATTAGAGACTTGAGAAATACCTATAACCCAATGAAATTCACCTCAATGGTCGAACTCAGACCCTTCGAATGAATTAACCATTTCCTACGATCACCGAGGTGCCACCGTAATAAGTTCGTTTGCCCTTCGGGGAAACAAACCCTCAATGGTGTAAAATATTGAGGCTGAGAAGACATTCATCCTCTTAACGACCTACGACCGAAAGGGAGATAACGAAACTAAATTACAAGGCAACTCAAAGCAGTCAGTGCGAACGACCGCGAATCACATTCCTTTCCGACACTTGCAATTTTCCTAAGGCAAAAGCCCCACCTCGTTTCGCGACACGCCCCCATTCCTTTGTCCCGACCCAGTGACGACCACTGACCTCTAATGCGGTGAGCGGTAGTATCTGAAACTCTCGATCTGTATCAGACGACATCCCGCTGAGTCCCCTTACCCGTCTCAAAGTCCCGCTCACCAGCGGGCCGAGCTCCATAGCTACCACGGCGCCTTAGTAGTGTCACTCATTTATCTTCCCCTCACTCTCCAGGATCAGTGACCGCGGAATCCAATCGGTAAATCAAGACCTGCGATCTGCCTCGCATCCCACCAAGGAATGCGACTACGGCATCTATCCGAACCATCCAGCTCCAGCTCTAACACCGACCCAGTTGCTCGAGCAACTGAGACTTAGCAACATCCGCTCATTGCATTTTTGCACAAAAAGAACAATGCAGGAACAATGGATAACTTGTATTGTTGATATCTGCATGCACTTTTCTTAGTCTCTCCACCCAGACCATGGTGTCTTCTGTACGAAGCCAAAAAGGTGGACAGCCAAGGATACCACCGAAAAAGTAGTAAGGAGGCCCTAATTTACCAGCGGGTGATAAGGGTCTACCTGGCACTTGAGGCGAAGTACTTGCCAGATACTATACATAGGTAGTACAAACAGGGACGCACCAAAAGTGTAGACGCAGAAGCTCGCCATGTCAAAACATCCCTTTCACTCAAATTCAAGAAGAAAAAATAGATGAATCATGACCAGATTGATGACCTTGCTATCCCATCTCAAGACGTGCCCCCCACGCTATGACATGACCTCGAATGGTTTCAGATGCCTGTGGTGTTAGAGAGAAGGAAGAAGTATAATAGAAGAAATACGGATGCATATGATGCAGAGGAAGGGAAGAAGAGAGATGAAAAAAAACTGGTAAGATGGGTTTTCCCTCGTCAAGAACAACTGCTGTGCCTCTCTCTCTCCCTATCGTCCATTAAGTCTTCCCTGTCTCTTTTGTCTAAAAAAAAAACCGTACGGAAAGTCATTCCTGTCACTATATCTGCATTCTTTCCATGTCCCATTCCCAATCCCATTCCAATGCGGTAATCCAGGGTAAAACCAATTACGTGCCATTACAAAAAAATACAAATATTGTCGTAAATGTGGCATTCATTTATCCCTTTGCTTAAAGGTATGTGGTTCTCATTTCGGATCTCCTCGAAATATGGAATAAGGGCAGTCTTTTCCAACTTCCGAATGAGTTGTTAGGCTTCTCGTAAGCAAGACATCATAAACAATGACACAAACTCACTCCAAGGGAGAATCGTCGAATGTGGGAGGTACTTGAAGAGTGAGCTTCGCCAAATATCTCCAATTAGCGAAATGAGTGTGGAATTGAAAGTGATCGGATTTGATCATTTATAGATTCCAATATCTCCCGAATCTCTATAGATGGGCTGACGTGAAGATGCAATGGGTCTGCACGAAATGAAATAAATCCTGGTCGACACAGAATATTCACATTCCTCGACTGCGTGGTTTCTTATTCGATTATTCGCACGGAATCGACCACGTTTACAATAGGACGCAAACACTCGCACACACGCACACTCTCGCAACACGCACATCTGCAACCAAAAACACACACGCGCACCCCCTCACACGCAGACTCACACACCCACGCACACACACACACACTCACACGCACGCAATCACGCACCCACGCACCAGTTTGTGGTGCAAGTGTCCCTCCACCTCTCACATTTTGGAATACGCCTACACGAGGATTACTTGCGTGAATGATCACCTTCATAAACTACTCGTGTTCGTCGCATCACTTCCTCGAAATGGGATACACTTGCGAAGAGCCAGGCTGGTCTTCACGCCCGAAGAACACTCACGCCAGTGCCCTCTCGTGCTCTTGAATTGAACACTCCCACTCTCAGACTCCTGCACGCAACTTAAAAACAGGTATTAAAAAAGTGGCGCCTGTGTGGAATTGAGTCGGAACGCGAAGCACATTCCAGCTAGCTGAGAGGCGCGCGGAACCAGCTCGAGAGATTTCCCCCCCCCCCCCACCTCGTCTCCCTGGAAGTTCTGGTTATGTATTTCCCTCATAGGATTGAACCAATGCGCAGCGTGTATTCATGCGCCAAAAGAAATTTCAAGCAGCATTTTTTCTTTCCTTTAATTATGGCACAGTGACCCTACCGAAGTTTGCTTTCTGAGGGAAAATTGAATAAAAAATGAAGATCTTTCCAAGCGTGGAATATTTTACACGACTTGCTGCTTGGGTTGAGGAGAAAGCAGAGTTCAAATCTTGAACTCCGTTCCCCTTTAATACATCCGGACCTCTTCTACTCTTAGTGGGAGCGTGGCGACATCGCGGCGCCCATCTTCCTTCGTTCTCGGATCATCTTTCTCTCCAGAGTAATGCTTCGGTTTACAAAGCATTTCCCGTAAAATTATGAATTATCGGAGCCGGAGGAGGCATGACAGACAGCAGCAGAGGATGACTTCCTAGGACGGAAAAGTTTCTTTCTGGAAAAGAAGAATGCTCCTTCCCCCTCCCATCCACTTGATTTTTCACGTTCTCTCTCAGGTAGGTTTTTGCATGACAGCAGCTATAATAAAATTTCGTTTCCCTTGAGGTTCTAATGAGATTCCCTAGATTTGGGCCGTGGGGATGCAAGGTCTGAAGATGGTAATATGAATTTCTTTAAAGATAATTTTCACGTATCTGGATTTTTCCGTGAACTCTTAATATCACACTCTTCCCAAAATGAAAATGGAGAGATTTAAAAAAGATGAGATTAAATTTTGAAAAAAAAATTTAAATGTATTTTTTAAATAATAATTTGTGGTGCAATCAAGTATGCCATGAATGTTGTCTGATCAACCGCACCCTAACAATCATGGAGAAATCGAGAGGCGCAAAGAAAAATTTGACAAAGAAATGCGTTAATTAACAGTGACACAAGATCGAGGTCATAAATCTTTAGGGGTGGAACTCGCTAAAGCTGCTGGAGTGCCGCTCCTGTATACACCCAGACTCTTATAGCACGAACATTGTTTTCTGATTTTGAAGGAGTTACGCGTCTCGGGAAGAGCCAAACGCAATCACTCTCCACCACAAGGTTTAATCAAGGGGGATCGTGCTTTGATGATTTGGGCACTTCGGCCCATTACCAGTGAGCCCCATTTATCTTCCTCTTCTCTCTCTCTCCCCCTCACTGCGTTTCCGTCTCCCTCACTTTCACACAGAATCTCGTAACGTTCCAACAATCGCATAAGTCTTCGAGTATTGGAATGCTGAGACCTATGAATATATGAGTTCATGAAACGGATCCTATTATTATCCAATAGTATTCGAAATACGCACTCGCAAATCACCCATAATTCTGATTATAGGCTTTCACATGCAGACACTTAACCCGGGAACAGCGCCGCTTTTTCACCTAACTTTTCCCTATTTCAAGGCGGTTACTTTACCTCATTGAAGGTAGTCCCTTCCTGAGACTGCGTTCTTTGCTCATATTTTTAAATGAAGAAGACACTGGAACAGTGCACATAGCGAACCTCGTTCAGTGATAAGAATAATGCTACCTTTATCGTTTCAATTGTAAGGACACACATTTGCCATATAGATTAGAACGAATTTGCTGCAAGAAACGCATTCGAACCTTATATTCCTCTTCACTTTTTGGTAACCGAATCAGCAATATATTGGTACTCCTTGCTGAGGAAAATAATACGACTTGAAAGTGTCCAATACTTGAGTGATTGGTGCCCAGAGATGTGCTCACGTAAACCTTTGGAATCGTGACCTGAGAGAAATATACCTCCTCTCCTTCCTTTCCCCTTCAGGCCGAAACACATCGCTCTCGATTTCCCTATGAGGACACAAGAACTTTCCTGCGGAATTGAGACTGCCATATTTGTTACCGTTAAACCACAACATCGGAAGAGATCACTCTCGGTGAGGAGTGCCAGTCGTTAAGCGAGGGCATCCCCATAATAATATATTCCTCTCGTAAAAATACCGCTTCATCGGCTCGCCCTTGCAAAAAGATTCTCGCTCCACAAGTGGCACGCACTAACACGAACGAGTTCAAGTTTCAAGCCATGTTGAACATATGACGAAACTCTTCCATTCTCTTCGGGAATTCCCCTGCTATCCATTTTAATCTACTCCTAAATGCTTGTCAGATAGGAGGCAGGCCCATGAAGCAAACGATAGTTTTTCCCTCGAGGCCTCAGTAGTCTTTCCAAGGCTTTAACCTTTTCTGCATGCGTGTAGATGCTTAAGTCCCAAATAAGCACCATTCCAAAGTCAATATAAACAATAATTATTGAGCTCATCGCTGGAGTCCACGTGACGATCCTGCCTTAACTTATATTTTAAAATGACGGGATTCGTTGAAAAGCAACGTTCAGGATTTAGGAGAAAACGAGTGGAAAAATATTAAACTGCGGTAGATGCGATCGCGGTTCACGATGTGCCAGTCCGCCGCATTTTATGATGCTGCTCTCTTCCTGCGACTTTTCCTCAAATGTTTCCTTGTCCGAGTGCCGAACATGATTTTGCATCGGCCGACTTCAAGCTTCATGAGAACAATATCCTGGGAACCACATGCGGCAGAATCCCCCAAGAATTCATTACCATATGTCACCAGCGGCTTTCCTCTCGGAGTTCATTGAATGCCTGGTTTTCAATGATTTTACGTGTTGTCAACTAATTTGCGCTCCCGTAAGAACCATTAATATCTTCGTCGAATGTGAGCACATGAACATCAAATTTTGCAAGATGTTCTGTAACAGCATCAAGCAACGCATTTTTATAGTGAAATAGTAATAAAGTCAAACACGTCCTTAGACAGAGAGAAGGGCGTTTCGCAAAGAACATGAAGTGAGAGATGGCCATTCAAGTCAGCAGATTCATCAGCAAGTTCAACGGGCAGGGGATGGGATTTTATTCCAGCTGTACGCGGATTCTGGCACATGCAAGAAACATGCATCATGCTGGACGGTCCGAGACCTCATAGCGAGGTGTTTCAGCTCTTCAACGAACATTTCCACGAGAAAGTTATTGCTCTGGATTAGAATAAGGCGTCTGGAAAGGGAATTGACTGGCCTCCTTATACCCCGCACCCCAATCCATGCGATCACTTCCTGCGTTAAAGATAAAGTTCACGTAAACCTCTCAAAAACCATCAAGAAACTCAATGATGCCTTTCAGTGTGAAATTTTAAAAAGTTTCCAAAGAGGCTTTCGTCAAAAATTTCGTTGTTCGGCTGGGTCACGTGGTTGCAAGGGAGGGCCCCCACATTAAATACATCATCCCATATTTTCCTGAATTCGTTGCTTAATATGCCATTTGAGTTTTGGTTATAGCTTTTGTAGATTTCGAGAAATACATTCTTTTGGGAACGCCCATTATTTGGCTACCTGTACCTTCTACCCGGCGGCTGGATTTAGCACAGTCACGCATGTCCCTTTATCAAAGGACACTATTCCGAACTAAGGCTGCTTCACAAGGTTGAGTCATCCCAGTGCCCTCTGGGAAGTGATTTTCACGATTATGCACCATAGGGTTAAGGCAGTCGTGAAAAGAAAAATTGCTTACATATTTTCATCCTGAGTTTCATGAATAATTGCGCTGCTAATATGATGCCGGGGTTCTCTTGAGTTTCGTAAACCGCCCGAGGCAGTCCTCGGATAGAAAGAAAAAATTATATTCTCTATTTTGAATCTTGCCTTGCGCATGAGGTTCATTTTTGTTTACTTGTGTTTTACTAGAGAATTACATAATGAGCAGCTCATTTATCTCTATCTTGCTCCCTCTCATCTCCAAACTCCTCCAGACGCGCAAGCAAGATTAAAAAGACACTCCAAGTTTCGAGTCGTGTATGAACCCCGAGAGAAACGATAAAATGCTCAGAAAGTAAAAATGTAAAATTTGAGACGTGGTTACGCCGAAGGGAATGCCTCGCGTTAGCCAAGAGAGGAAACGTCCGGAATGTACACATACCAGCCAGCTACCAAGTGCGAGGAAGATTGACGGGGCGCAATAAAAATAAAGTCGCCTATATGGAAGAAATTAGACAGACGCCGGACCGAAACCGGTTTTTCCGTCGCCAACGGACGTGCGATAGCAAGAGCGTCCATTCCTCAGAAGAAAGCGAGTGGAATGCCTTTCACGTGTTCACCTTGGCTTCAACCCTCTATTCGAGATGTCTCGTTCCGTTTCTCTTTCTACGATGGTGAACCTCACCGAAGGTATCTTTTTAAAATCCAAATTTAAGGGAAGGCCGCGTTTTGGAATATGATTGACCACTCGCCCGGAACGTTCTCTCAAATCGTATCGAGAAGCATCTCTCGCGGAACCTACATGCCAGGAGAGTGTCCTCAGATCATGGTTTATCTACATGGGTGTGTGACGTCTTTCTCCTCTCTTGGTGCATACGGGGAATCAGGGGCCGTCAGCAATGATAATAGTTTATTGATCAATATGCTCTCTTAACAGTAAGAGGAATCATTATAACCGAAAGGACAGTTCTTAAGAGAGAATCCGGATATCTCACATTCATCCATTTTTTTAAACAATAGAGCTAGATGTATGGTGGGCCCCTGCTGCTATGTGGTGAACCGTCACATGGCCCCCGCCCATCATGGTGAGATCCTCCCGACACAGGGGCTGGCAGAGTGCAAGGCCCCCGTGAGGCTAGAGTCTTAGTCATGGAAATGGCACCTATGACTGCAGTGTTTCGGCGAGCCCGGGAGTTTCTCCTTTCGGACCCTCCCCCTCACCTGGATCCCTCCCGTTTCTCAATTAACTTTTACTCTTAAGTAAGACATTCGAGTCAGCAGTCTGAAATGATGATGCGGGCTGTCGGTTGAGGTGTTAGTGCAGTGGGGCTTTATTACATTTAGGTCCACAATAGAGCGGAAGGGATCGAAAGATTAATTCCTTGCCATTCGTTTTCATTCTGCATTCATGCTTACTGGTGTTTTGCATATCACTAATAAGTCTTTCCATCCTATCGGAAGTAAGATAGGACAGGAGCCCCAAGAGTGCAGAGAGCTGTTTTCCAGTTACTGACGCCCTGCGGGCAGGGGATTTGAATATTATAAACTATTTATAGAACTGCTGGAACAGAGAGGGGCGAAATGAGATCATAAGTGGCCGCTTTAGGAGATGGAAATGAGAGAAGGAAATTTTTTTTTCTTCATTCTTTTAAAAGTTTTTTTTTCTTTTTCATAGTTTTTTAAAAATATATATTTAATATTTTAAATTTTCCTTACAAGATAAGAAAAAGGGAGGAAGAAGATTATAGAGAAGAGAGAAGTATGACGTATTGCAAGTGAGGCGTTCGGCGGGCCCTATGCAGCAGAAGAAAAGCACTGCAAGGCTAGGGTCGACTTCCGACAGGAGCGAAGGTCACGGGATAGAGATCGTCGAGTTTGGGACACTTCGATCCCCTTGTTGCAGAAAAAAAAACTGTAGAGCACGGGAGACAAAGTCAGGTCTCGTCGCTGGTCCTTCCAAGGCGCTGCATGATCATTATACTCTCGTATGAAGATAGGTTTTAGTGTGCTTGAAGCCCCCGATTGTGTATTTATTTATTTATTCTGTTATTGATATCCTGTATGTCTCCTGTACGTCTTAGGGTCGTTATAATAATCAAAAGTATGTTGAGAAGCATATCGAGGGAGGGGTTGGAGTCCGCTTATTCTACATATATTTATATACTAGCGAGTTTGTTTGCCCTTCGGGCAAACAAGCTCGATATGGTCGCGCCTTCGGCGCTCGGATTGTGATTGGATAGTGGTTAGTGGCTAGTACCTTGGATAGTGATTAATTCATTCATTTTTGCGAAATTGGAAACACGCATTTAAAGTACGTCTCCATTGAAATACGTGACATATGGGGGCGAAATTCTTGATTTTTATCAAAATCATTACTTCTATGAATCTGTGTGCCTAACTTTAACTCTTTTCTTATGTCCCTTTTTGTAAGGGTGGAGAATACATTTTGAAATACTTTAAGAAGTGGCGCATCAGCATCCACTCCTCCAAATCGTCCCTCCTTTAATCTACGCTAAGGAGCTCGGGTCAGTTGGCCCAAGCTGGAAATGCGTAGGTAAGGACTGGTCTGAGGTAAGGTCTGAGGTAAAGCTTTATATTACGTGTGGCTCGCATTTATTAGGTCCTGAAAGGATTTTATGGCAATTTAATTTATTAATGGCCTTGGTGCCAATTTTCTTAATATGCTCGTTCCACATGAGATTGCCGTCGACAGTGACGCCCAAAAAGCAAGTGCGGCGAGACCGCGGAATGCTTGCGCCGTCCATGCGGACGTTCACATCATGGGGCTTCCTGTCGCGCGCAGATAAAAGGAGGGACGATTTGGAGGAGTGGATGCTGATGCGCCACTTCTTCCAGTAATTAGAGTAATTAGAGAGAGCGTTCACTGTTGCCTGAGCCCGCGACCGAGGAGCAGCCTCGTGTCTGCCCGAGAGCCATAGGGCAGTGTCGTCAGCTCATTGGCTCGTAAGGTTCTTAAGTTTACCGGGAATGCGAGGTCATTGACATGCAAAATAAAAAGAAGGGATACAATTACAAAGCCCGCGGAACGCCCGCGGATGGGAAGTGATTCGCGGAAAGGGAATTCTCGACTCTCACATTGAACGATCTCTCGAGCAGATAGGAATCCATCTCAACAACTGCGGGGGAAATTTAAAATGATGAAGTAATTTATAGATTAGCCCTGCAAGCCAGACCTTATCAAAGGCCTTGATAACATCAAAAAAGAGAGCTAAAATATGTTTTTTTTTTACTATGTACAGCTTGTAACGCGTCGTGATGGAGTCGAACGAGCTGATCAGTGGTGCATAAGTTAGGTCGGAAGCCTGATTGTGAGGGAGGGAGAAAAGTTTTAAATTCGAGATAATCATAATAAAATAAGAGTCTGGCAGTAATTATTTTCTCCAAGATTTTCTAAAGACAGCTGAGGAGACCGATAGGACGATAGGAGAAAGGACCTGATAGGTCTTTGTCAGGCTTAGGGATCATCGTGATTGCTGCGGACTTCCAGTTGAGGGGGACGTGACCTAAACGAAGACATATATTATAGGTAAGATGAATGGCTTTGAAAGCTCTATGAGAAAGGTTTTTAATGCTATTCATAAAAACATTATCTGGGCCTGGAGCTTTGTTAGGCGAGGTTTCAATCGCGGTCTCGATCTCGTCGAATGTAATCTCGTTGGGAAAGCGGCTCTGAGCACCAGAGAGCTCTTCAGGCCGAGAGGAACCGTTAAAGGCAAAAAGAGAGAAGTTTACATTGCTTTTTTCGAGACGGAGACATTCTGCGGGCGATCTCGGGTCAAGGGAGCTCGCGGGTTCTGCAATGGCTTCGCTAAAACGGCGGCCTTGCTGCCGTCACTGCAGTGAGTCCCGTTCAAGTATTTGAGCGGCCTATCTTAGGTAAACTCTTGGGTTTCCTAAGCTTGAAAAAAGCTTATAAAAATTTACAGGGTCTTCTTCAGTATTAGGCTCTTCGCAAAATGCATTCCAATACTGGCCGCTCTCGTCTTTAAGAAGAGCTTTGATTTCATGATTAAGTTCATTGTTTACAGGTTTAAGGACTGGGTCTTGAGATCGGTGGCAATATCTGCGAAGTTTCCTCATTTCTTCAATTTTAGAGAGTGCAATTTCTGAGAGATTATACGGTTTAATGGAGGATTACATCCTAGGAATATTTATATCTAGAGCTATTTGAATCGCTTCAGTGATGACAGTTACTGCCTCGTCTAGCTGGTGGACGCCCGAGGGGGAGGAGGGGGGGGGGGGGGGGAGGATCAGGGAGAAGCGCATTTCAATAGTGTCCTGGAAACTGGGCAAGTCGGCATTGCGAAAATCCGGGAGAGGGTTACTGATTGCTGGCAGAAGTTGGTGAGAGAAATTACAAGTTATTATTATGGGCACATGATCGCTTGAAAGAAGGGGAGAAACTATGCGGTGCCCAAAGCAAGGTCAATTCGATATGGATTGCTCTGATTGGGACAATGATGGGTGGGGGATCGGTCGTTTTAAATGGTGCAGCTCTTGGAGCTATGAAATAGCTCATGTTACATTCTGTTGCGTTAGAATTAGCACAAAAGGAAAGATCTGGAGAATCTGCGTTGAGAACACCAAGAAGAATCGAAGGACCTTTTTGTCCAATTAAAGAATTCGTGATCGGAAGAGGAAGGGGAAAGTAGGGATGGGAAATAGGCGCGAAAGCTTGTAATAGAGGTTGCTTGGAAACGTTATTTTGTACCACTTATTTCAGAGTTAGAGTGGCAACTACGATTAATTAAGTCAGAATCAAGATTACTCAGAAGATAAACCGATGAGCTCCCTTGATACGGTCTGGAAGGGAAGCAGGGCTTGTTAATATTGTAATTTCTAATTAGAGGTGTTTCCTTACGTTTCAATTTACTCAGGCAAATTATGCTAGGCTTTACATGTTCCAATTAATTGAGAATTTCGGCGCGCTTGCCTTGGAAGGCCAGGCAATTTAAACGAAAGATTTTGACGGATGGTTGTTGCGTCATTGATTAACATGAGAAGTGGGGTAGGTCGGGGATAGAGCAGAGTGGGTGAGAGAAGGGAGATACCATACGCTGGCAGTGCGAGGAATATGCCCTGCAGCTGCTGCAGATTGATTAGCAGCACGGTGTCGCGCTCGTTGGGCGCGCGCGGCGGAAGGCGAAGCAAGGACGAGCATCGTAGCTGTCATAGGCGAGGTGGGCCGTGGGTAGTTGAACGCGGGCTTGGAGAAAGTTCCAGGGTTCGTTCGCTCCCTTAATTCCGTCGAATCTTTTTGGCTAGAAGAGAGCCGGCAAATCTGGGGTCACGGGGGATCTGCCGCCGTCTTTCCTGCAGTTTGGAGCAGGCGGTGGAGTTCGCATCTGGCTTCCCAGGCAGTGCCTGCATTTCCGGGGAGCCCGTTGGTTCTGACCTGGCAGTTCTTCGAGGCGTGGCCCTTGCCAGGTGTCAAGGTCCGCCTTGCATCGTCCAATGTCGTGTCCATATTGGAGGCACTCGAAACGATTGATGATTCTGCGTTGGAGAACGGATTGAACCCTCACGATGCCTCGCGCGTTAGAGAAATCTGTGACTTTTACAAGGATGAAGGGAAGAGGCGCGCCCGTCTTTGTCTTGCGCATCCTAACAACGTCGTTTTCCGCGATGGAAATCCCGTTCTCTAATGCAAGGACGTCGCCCTAACGTTAAACTTCCTCGCAGTGGTGCCTCGAAAACCCCAAGATTGAGCCTTTTAGGCCCAACTGGGTCCGTAGGTGGAGTGTTCAGAAAGGAAGGCCTTTGTCTGACCTCATGACCTTCATTAATCCCCGTAGTTATGCATATATTTTTTATATTTTTCTTCTGATACCACATCATACATCGGTGTGTTTCGTTCGACCCACTTCCCCATATAAAGGAAACCACATAAATTCGAAATTAAGAACGAATATGCATACTTCGTATTGAATTAATGCTAATATCTCATTTACTCACTTTCACAAATTCAAGTCTTCCTTTGACTGCAGTGAAACACTTCACGCATAATGAAGGAAACCCATAATATTGAAATAAAACAAAATACCGTGTGAGCAAACGCTAAAGAAAGCCCAGTTCCAATTGCTGTATTTCCAGTATTACAATAACACTTAACACATTGACGTCAAAAATAATTTTCACAGATGTGTTACATTGGCGATATTGCCACGAACCATGATATTGCCATGAAATGATCTTACCAAACCAGACTTTTTTTGCTCTCGGTTGAAACGCTATGTACAGTACATGCCTATATATGGATATCCATTCATTATATGCATTCCCAAGCTTGTGCACCTTCCCATACGACCATACGACACAAAATGAAACGATCTAGAGAATTTTCCTTGACGTGTGAACAAAGAATCATAGGACACGAAATTCACTTTTCGTGAAAACATCACAATTTCCCCCGAGTCCTCGATCACTCATGTCCAAACGATAATTTTCATTCATTCCCTTCTCGAATCTCTTCAGGCGCCAGTATCAGATTTCTTTCGCAATATCACCAAACTTGTTCTTTGGCCAGGGAGAGTAGATACCCACAGAGTGCCCGAACGTGTCCATAGAAATACACGAGTCACCGCGAACGCGAAGGTCAGACTTCCCATTCACTCTTTGCGTGCATATAAACACACGAAACAGTGGAAAAGTCGCATATCCACCCTGGCATCAAGATCACAACATCCATTCGTCCTCCTCGATGCTCCGTCAAGCTCCGATGGTGGACTTGACCCAAGAGGCGTACGTAGAGGCTCTCGTGTAGCCTGCAGCACCAGTCACGCATGATTCATCTTGAACGTAGGAGGCGATCCCGGTCACGTAGGCAATACCGTATAGCACCACCAACGGTCCACCGCTGTCTCCCTATTCAGCAGATTCAGGAAATGTACATAAGCGGTAAGCCAACTCCAGGAAATTATGCCCGGGGTTCGTGAAAAGCAGTTGGGAAAGTTTTTCACTTAACGATATAATTATAGGCAACTTTGGGTAATATGTGAATGCTATCCAGGTTCAGCATTGGAACGTGATGAGTTTGGTTAACAGATTAACATAATTTCTCCATCGCAGCAGAAATAATTTTTTGTACTATAAATTATCTCCCTCAACAGGAGTAATCCGAGGGAGAATGATCAATTACCCACGTGAATGTGCCCCCTCCAATGACTTCACATTTTAACCTAACCCGAATTACCTTTTATATGGTAAGCCTGCTCCTTTATGAAGGAGTGTAAGCCCATATTTGGCTCAGATTCTCAATATGGTTCTCTTGTGATATGTTGTTGCATTACTTCTAAAAACTAGGAAATAGTGTGCCTGGGTGAATCATGCACGAATTGCAACATGAAAGGAATTGCAAAAGTAAAGACTCAAATGAGGAATCCTAAGTTACCTTCTGTCGTTCCTTACTCATGTTTCTTAATAGCGAAATTATTTAATTAAGAGATGGCATTTTCCAAAGAGACGATTATTTCTTCCTCGCAGCTCCTGGGTAATTCGGAGTCTGTGAAATTGCCTTTCAGTACCTGTATACTTAAGATGCGAACGCGCAAGCGAACTTTTTACTATGAATCTCAATATTATTTCATTATTTTTCATCCATATTTTATTTTCATATTCAAAATTACTTTGTTGAAATTTGAGGCCAGAAAACCCCAATCCCTCTTTCCTCTTTCGTTTTCAGATAAAACACTTGAAATTGGCGATTGAAAGACTTCCTGCGAAAAAGTGATTCCGTGCTTTGTAATATATTAAGTCGTGCTAAAGAAAATGACCCTTACGTGGCAAACGCCGCTGGACGGTGGATCTCCCTTCACGCAAATGATTCTTTCGTCGGTGTAGGTGGTGCAGTCAGTGGTAGTCGGCGTCACTTGAACAATTAGCTTTTGCAATATGGTGGAACCATATTGGTCGGTGGCCTGAAGGTACCCCCAACCATAGGCCTTCTTGTCGCACCAAGAAATGCTTGTTCCCAAGACGTTGTCCGACTGAGGGTAGCATATGGGCCGGACAGTGCTGCTAAACGTTAGACGCTTGGGTAAGTGGATCAAGGCCACATCATAGTTCTTCGTAGGGTCACCTGTTGGGGAAACCCTGAAGATAAATTCTTTCAGATTTAAATAGTTTAGAAATGTGCCTGAACGTGACACTTGAGTAAATGCTACAATAGAATCCCTGGAGTGAGTGCTACTCCATTTTCTTAATTAAACTGCATTTTGGATTAAATGTAACTAGTAAATGCGACAGTATATCATTTCATTGTCTACTTACTCTTGTTGTAGCTTGGATAAGCTAACCATCTATCCGCTTTGATTGAAGCCGCAGACGTCCGATCTGCACTTCCCACCCGGGCAGTTATCTGAGTAGCGATGTTGCTGCAACGAAAAATGAGCATATGATAAGTATGCCATATTGTACTTATATATATTCCTAGTGGATCGTATTATTTTTATCCCAATCCTGTGTCCACCATCCCCTACGAGGGCACCGTGGATGATGCATTCCTAATGACGATGTCTTTTAGAAGGCCTTGTGGCCTGGAATCGTGAGGAACTAGTTTTTTTACTCTCCTCTGCTCACATAGTTCTTCACGAGAGATGCTGAATTCAGGATTAATTTTCAAAAATGAAAAAGGCGGATGCAAGAATGACGTTTTCTGATCTCATATCTTGATAACACTAGTGCGATACTGTTTCTGTGATTCAAAAACCAGATAAGAGGGACCGCGTGTTTCCATCATTCTCCCTTGTCGTAAAACCACCTTTGGTCTAAGTTGCCTTTCCTAGTATTTTAAGACATAAAAAACAATGCCGGTTTGAGCAGTTAACACCTCAATATTTCTTCCTCGCTAAGACTATTGGTTTGGCGATTCCCATAAAGGAAGAAGCACTTAAGTTAAGGGAAGAAGCCAAAAATGAAACGTGCATATGGTAAAGGAGTTTTCGTGTCATATGCCTTATATATTTTTCCCTTTAATTGAAAGAGAAATGTATTTTAATTAAAGGGAACTACATACCTTGCATCGTCATAGATGCAATGAGCTGCCGTGAGGATCCACTGCTCGCTGAGGATGGAGGCGCTGCATTCCTTAGTTGGCTTCGATAACCCCTGCTTGGGGAATGTGGCGTACAGGTAGGCCATGAACGGGGCTTGCGTGATGCTAGCGGGGGATCCCCCGATGATGAGGGGGCCGTCTTGTCGCGTGTTCCCCGACAGAATTCCCAGAAATCCATTCCAGAGGCGTTCCAGCCAACTCTGTGAGACCTGTCTCGACTCACCGATGTTTGTGGTCTCGTCTCTTGTGGGGCTCCATGTTCCACAGGCCGCGCTCGTTACTGCAACATTTTGTATCATCGATCCTATATTGTTGCTGTTCCATTTTACTAATAGTTTATGACTATATGAATTTCTCTTGATTTTTCTAAGGTGATTAATTGCTGAAAATGAATTATATGTTTTACTATGGTCTATATAGGTCTAGATATGATTTTACTATGGTTTTACTATAGAAGTTTTCCTTAAATCAACATCACGGGAAAATACGCATTTTGCAAAATATGTGCCCTGAGGCGTTTTAACCGAAAAATACCTTTTTTTTTTTACCGAAATCAATCCTCAGAGATTCCTAATGCCAACTAGATGGTGAAACGTTTCAACCTATGTCCTTTTCGCTGGTGAAAAAACATGTTTGGAAAAGCCGACCAACCCAAAAGCTATGCCCGGAGGGGATGCACCACGAAAGCTGAATACTCCCCCAACTCAATAATATCATGTCACTTATACATGTGCCAAGTTCCACCTTTCCATTTCTGTCCAATTCGCCATGACAATTTTTTTAAACATCGCCCCCCGAAAAAATTCCCCCAGGGGATTTATCGAGACTTAACATTTTTCTATGACTCCTTGTCTCAGTAGTCACTTTCATGGAAAGTTTCAGCTTTCCATATTCATCAGTTGAACTGATGCAAAAAATTATTTGAAACCATCTCCCTTTGAAATTTGTGCCCCCAGGGCATATTCTTCCAAAGTCTGAATTTGTCTGTACGCATCATCCCAATAGGTAGATATGTTACGTAGGGGGAATGAGTAACAGGACTCGGAAGGTATGAGAAGCCGAAGGAAAGCCAAGGATTGACCGGGGAATTGAACCCGGGCCTCCTGATTGCCGGTCAGTTGTGCTACCACTACACCACCGAACCCGGGACAACCAGTCAGGCCTCTCGATGACATCCTCATCCGTCACAATATATAGAGTTAAAAGCCTCCCCCCCCCAAAATTTGTACCCCCAGGGCATGTACCTACCAAAATCGGTTTTTTTCTGAATCCTGCGTCCCAATAGGTACTTGTGTACCAGGATTCAGATTTCTAACCTTTCTAGAACATAGTTAGAATTAGCGCCAGTCAGTCACGATCGTCTATATATATTAGATAAATATATGTTTTGTAATCCTCCCTTTGATGTTAAATACCTCATTTTCCGTATTCTGTTTGCGAAGCATGTCGGAAGAAGAATTTGCGAAAAGCGGTTGCACTTTCAAGCCTCGCAGCTATTGAAATAAATTTTCTTTCTTCCGGTAACTGTTACATTTCTACCGGTAGAGTTATATTTCCGGCTTTGAAATGTCTTTTTCGGACTTTCGAAGGAAGCATTGCGTTCTCATGTCTGACTGAATGTGTCGTACGATAGCTAGATTCTCATGGTGCTCGTTTCTCGCTCCTCCAACTCCCTAAAAACCAAGTGTAAAGTACAGAAACTTCGTTCTAAGTAACCGTCATGCCATAAATCTACTGCCTTTCCGTAATGAAAAAGGTGGAAAGGTCCTAGAAATTAGTCCCCCTCCGACGTGTGGTGTTGCAAAATTTATAGAGATAATATTGAGACACGTAGCTCGCGCCGTTTCACTTATCATCATTCATGGCGAGAGTGAGAGCATCAAGGAGCATGCGCCTGCGATTGCCTCGAACGTGCGAAGAATATATTTACGATGCCGGAATCGGCCACAGACTATCCATTTTCTCTCTCCCGTATGAAGAAGTAAAGGAAAATCAATACCAGTAAGTAGATGCAGGATGCAGACATTCTATGTGCTAATCCTGTTGAATGCTAAATTCATTGTCAAAAATTCATTCAGAACGCCGACTTCCTAATGTTCAACTTTGACGCTCGATCGATCGTTGATGATCCTTTACGAAAAACGAAGAGAAATGCACCGAAAGATGAAGTGCAATCATCTGAAAGCGTTCAAAGTGAATTTCGTAATTCATAAACGAATATATTCCCTTAAGTTTGATACAGCTGGATTCGCTATTGACATTGAATTCATAAATATACTCAAGTAGCAGTCACTAATCAGGCAAAGGACATTTTGACATCGTATACTTCGTCATATTTGACGGTCGCCAGAACTGATAATTGTCCTCCATTTTCTTTAATTTCCTCTAAATTCCGCCTGGAAAATAGGCAATTCTTCCTCGAAGAGGCAAGCTTTCCTTCACGATTTATCCTGGATCGATACCGTCCGTTCGTCTCTATTCATTCGAATGCCCCATGACACAAAGAATGGCTTTTACTCTGAGGCATGATTAAATGAGTGAATGTGGGTTCTCACACGAGAGAGCAGGCGGGGCAGCGGGGCAAGTCTGCTCGAGGCTTCCCCATGGAAGGAGGAGGAACACGAAGACGAAGGCCGGGATCTTCATTCTTCACCGTGTGACTCCCTAATTCTAACTGAGGAAACTTTCCTCGTTTCCTTCGACGAGCGTGCGTCTCATTGCTTTGTTCGCCCTCTCCCGTCGGGCCGATAGACGAGTGGCGGAAAGACATACTGACATCCACTTTTTCCTCGAGAAGGTCATGATCTATGCTTTCCAATTTAGTATATATGCGAGGGGGAGAGGAGGGGGAGAAGCAGGAAAATCCGGGACTGAGCCTTGCTATGAGGATCACGTCCTTTCCCGTGAAGTTCCCGACTCAAAAGCTCAGCATCGCATTTCACTCATGAGCTCACGACTAAACTCGACAGGATTGGGAGGTATGCTGTATCATGTGCTAGGAGTACCGAAAAGTACTATCAAGTATGTATCGGACCGACTTCAACTCCTTAAGGTACTTATTGACTTGGCTGGGTCTGGGATATTTCGTTTGAGAGTCGCAAGTACTACATTTTCGGTACTGGTTATGCTGAAAGGCGAATTATGGAAATGCAGAGAAATTCTTGCCTACAGAGGCATTCGTGCTCGCCTCTGCCTGAGATAATGCCTCTTGGAGGACCTGCAAAAAAAAGGATTCTAAACATTAAAAAGGCAAAGTACTGTACTGGTACGACAAATACTGAGAGGTACAATCAACGGGTTATGTCATTGTCCTGCTCAAACTAGGAAAAGTTATATTATAAAAGTTATATATTACAATATTTCCCAACTTGATACTGAATTCGGTCCATGTACGCACTCACTCGTGCAATTACAACGCATTGACCACAAGATCAACCGAGTTCGTGATCAACTATGAGTTTGCCACCACTTGCATGCACACGGGCTTCGTAAGGAAACGTATCAACGCAGTTTCCTGGCGTTTTTTCCATCGCTCGAAATATAGTATTGCAGATTTTCCTGCTCTTTCGTCGCATGGCCTTCATTCCTTTGAAAGCTTTCAAGAGCGACTCAAGGAAGCTGACGAGAACGAAAGTTCTTCGCAATTCTTTTTCGTCGTGTTAGATGTACGTGAGTGATATCATTCAAACCGGAGGACCTCGGATTCGAAGCAACCGAGGTCCGGAGGTTCAATATATACATTGCGTGTGTGATTCTGGCCGCTAGCTAGATCGAGCGACAATTGTGAGTTTGTGTGCGTGTATGTATGACAGCTCTACAGGCCAAACGCTTCCAGATTTGAATTTTGTGGTTTCGACCGAATTCTTCCTTACCATCTGAGGATGTGCCTCTCCGAAAAGAAATTTGCAAATCGGCCATGAGAAAAAAAGGGGAGGCAATTTTCATTGGAAATCGGAGATTACCTCTCGAAAACGGTAGAAAGCGGACTTGAACCTTTACTCTCAACGGCAGCAAGAGCTTTCCCTTGCGATCGCGCGTCAGTACTGGGCTTTTAGTGCGAATCCCACTAATCGCCTAGTACTAACGTTACTTAAACATGCTCCCTGCGTTCCCACATTCCTTCGAGTTCAAGTGCGCTTCTTGCCATTGATGCTTCTGAAACTCGTCTACATTTTTGTGGTTCATTTACCGTGCATTCCGTCTCGCATCTTTTCGCAAACCATCGCTCCAACTATCACGCCTACCTGTGCGTGTGAAAGGTGTGTAGAAGTGTAAAGAAAAACAATCTCGCTAGGGTCAAAAGGTGCGCTTCGCTAGCATGCTTCTTTGAATGGACAACCCTGCTTAATATGTGATTTCACTGTTTTTGCTTTAATTTGTATTTTTGCTTCATGGGCACCATGCCCCACTGACATACTGAGGCGCGGTGTATGATGAGGAGTGGAATGTGCTTCGTCATTTGTCACTGACACGCAAAGTTTGGCATTGTTGTTTAGGCCCTGGTATTTTACTAAATTGCTTTCCTTTGCCTTCATTGGTGCTATGCTGTATTTCCAAGATGAGGTACCAAGGGTAATCACGGCCCAAATGAAACCTGTAGCCTTTTACATAAGACAGTGGTCGTCTTTGGAGATG
>CAJPEV010002492.1:0-43756 GCA_905338385.1 Darwinula stevensoni | reverse complement strand
CTCCCCCCTCCGACTGACCTTGCACTGAACGGACGCTCGTGGCAGATGAACTTCGGAACTTGGCCATGAGTCAGAAGCGAAATTCGAATGGGAATATGCCTCAAATACACCGATTAGCGCAACTTCCTCGTCTCTACTCCATTTCCTCACATAATGGATGGAATTATCTGCCAGGATTCACGAACCCATTGTCCTGCGAATCGTTTTTCATATTCATAATCATATTCATATTCAAATCCATATTGAGCAAATGAAGAACTTCAACTCTCGAATGGCGATTTTTTTTAAATTACACACCCTTGATTTTCTTTACGGAATTGCCTTCGCAATTCCGTCACTGAGAAGCCGAGTTAACTCGATGTCGGCTTGGGAATATTCTAAAATTAAACCATGATTTAATTTTAGTTATTGGATTTGGGCCTATATAGCGCCGTGTTGCACTGTGAAAATGTTAAATTAAAGGCTCATTTGATATTGGGTGTGAAAATGAGTGCTTTAATGCCAAAATAAGAAAATAATAATAATTCCCGGCACAAGGAGAGAGAGAGAGAAAGGAAAGCAACAGTGCATTTCTAGGCTTCATTAGAGACTGTGGAGTTTAAAATTCCAGCTCAACTCGATCCACCAAAATAAGCCGGATTGGGAAATTGCTAGCTGTGGTATTTTTAAAAATCCAATATCTTCTTTTTTCTCTCTCTCTCAAATTTCAAGTTTTTTTGCTGCCATTTGCTCTTGTGAACATATGTGAACCCATGAGGTTCACGTGGATTCACATGGAAAAATTCGCTGATTGGTAAAATCTAGAAATCGTTTCGCGAGTATGAGGGATAAATACAAATAAATTATGGGAGCTTCGTTGAGACTCACTAGCTGTGCGAATTCCAACACCCGAGCAGCTCTCTACTTTAGGCAAAGCAGCCTACAAGCGTGCGAGTGCGGTCGCGTCTGAGACCCTCGCGCATGCGCAGTATTAATCGATGTCTCCCATATATTCTTCAGCGTGGTACGAAATATACCTTTTTCAGGCGATTCTCAAGCATACCTGCCATTCAGGCAACCCGCATGCCCGAAGGAGCACGCAGGGGCGAATGAAGGAATGGAGAACAGGGCGAGGAGGGGCGAGTGTAAGCCATTGTGTCTCGTTTCACCTTCCTACAGTCTAGACAGAGAAACCAAGAGAGACAGCGAGGCCAAATCATACCCCGAGGATAAGTAAAAATCCAGACGGCAGGAGACAGAATAGCGAAATGCCTTCATGAATGGGATTTCTGGCTAACGCAGTATCGACGTATTGAAGGAATGTTCGTATAGCATGTCTATACTTTAGGGAGTAGGGGGGGGGGGATCGAATGGAGTGGCTATCGAGGAATAACCCTTTTGTGTACCTGAGCATTGTCCAACACGAAAATGAACTCATTGCCCGGTCTGATAATGGCACTTTGTTCATCCAAAAATTCAACAAACGCAATTGTGTGAGACCTGACTTCATTGCCAGGTGGTGCAAAAGTACACGAGAAGTGACGACCTTAACCTGACGAGCAGACAAACCGAAATTTGCATTCGGTCTTGCATTAATGAGCAAGTTCCTCTTCCCATTTCTCTCTCGCAGTTGTGCCATCACGAATGGAATCGAAACTGGCTTGTGCTTACAGACACCAGACTAAAGAAGAAACGGAAGCTCCTAGACAGGCCAGAAAGTCGACAGTCTGCTCTCTCAGTTCCGCTCTCCCTCAGCTCATCGGCTGGCCCGTGCGCTCTCCCTATTCCCATCATCCCAGGCATAACGAATTAATATTTTTTTTTGGGTGGTGGAGGGGGGGGGGGGGGCGGGTTAGTGTCATTGCTGGAAGGCCTGAGAATCATCTGAAGAAGGTATATTAATAAATAGGGCTGTACCGATATATCAGCAACCACTGGTATAGGCCGCCGGTACCAGAGGCGATCGTGCAGGTTTGCAAGCTGCCGGAGCTGATGTCCAAAGAAGAACGTGAAGAACGAAGAAAAACGGGGGGAAAAACATGAAAGGGGCTTGGAACTGATTCTCAACGGCAACAGGAAGAAATTAGGGCTGTCCCGATGCATCCATCGACGTATGAATGTCATTTTAGATAGAATGGGTTCTATTACCCGTTGCGAAGGTGTTATCCCCCCCCCCTTCCCCCCTTCCCCCCCCTCCGCGCTACCCGATTACAGACGAGAGATTACGGAATACAGATGGAGTTCCGCTCCCCGATCGAAGCGAGGAAAGACTGAATTGACCGGCAAACCCAATCCCCCAGGTGCGTCGATGACCTATCGATGTTTCAGGTCGATACTTCGATGTTTTCGAAAAACACAGCGTGACAGTCCTAAAAAAAAATAATGAACATGGCTTCCTAATAGATCAATTTGGACAAATATTTGATAGAACGATTCTTCGCTGTCTCATGGATCAATTTTTTTTTTTGTGGGTCATTTCAGGAAAAATGAACTGAGGCATTGTACTTCCTCCGAGGCGATAGAGGGCACTGCGCTCGAAGACTCGCATCAATTGTTCGATCTTCTGTTTCGAAATTCTCAATCTCCGGGTTTCAAGCGACAATGTCGTATTTGAAGATGGGACGCCAGGGGTCTGTATCCGGAGTTCGACGGGTCGTCCCCAAGATCATCGTTAAAAGGATTGAATTGGTTGCTGATGCATATCGCGATGCACATGAGTCTGATGCATATCGCGATGCACGTGAGGGGGGTCTGATGCACTTATGGACTCCATCTACGATTCGTTTCTCGCCGGAGATCATCGTATCTGCAGGTGTTGAACGCTTCAGAGTCTTGCGTTTGTAATTGCGCATCATCGGGCTGGGAAAAGAGACTGCAGAGAAAATCATGATCTGCATGGACAACTCTCATAAAACATTAGGCGCATCGTGCCTCGACACAAGCCATTAAAATTAAATCAAGATTTAATTATAATGAAATCAGGATCAAAATAGGCTGCGATTGTGGCTCATATTCGCCGGCATGGATAGACCTCCCGAATTCAATCCCGGCAGGAAGCAATGCTTTTCATCAAAACAAACGAGTAGCAGAAATCGAGATTCCACTCAAAAAAAACCGGAAAAAAAGGCGTCGGCTACAAAACAACGTCCACACAACCTGCACTTTAGATGGGAACTACTCTTTTTTCACCCACACCTTCCTGCCACCTCAGCTGAAGGCGAGTAGCAGACGACGCGGAGAGAAGGAGCTGGGAGAAACGGCCTCCTCTGCCTCCCGCAACGGCCCGCCGCTGTTCTCTTTGGCGAGAAACGAATTTCGCCTTGGCGTATCTCGGCGTATCTACAGGGTGTCCCAAAAGTCAGGAATCGCCGCGTTGCACTGGCCTTAATCTCGGCACCCGACAGACGCAAAGTGACCCAAATCGACCCTGAATTGTCCCCGTGTGAAAGGAAGAAGACAGGCGATTTCCAATAAGTTCCCAATTTCAATTAATTAATTAATGCGATCGCCGACTTTTGATGCACCCTGTGTATCGGCGTCTCCCCCGCCCACACCCGAGGCGCGAAGCCCTATTTAGCAAGAACTCCCACGGACGATTGAATTCCCCCCGAGGATTCTCCAGGAGGATTCCCCAGGAGGATTCCCCTGGGATCGATGTCCCATTCGCTTTCGCCCCCCGGACTTAGTGCTTCTCCGTGTCTGCATAAAGATTCCATCGATTTTGCGATCCCGCGAGACCGAGCGGGCCAATACTTTCGGTTTTGCGGTACTTTATTATATTTGCAGTACTTCAAAGTTTTTTTTTCTTTGGACTGAAAGGAGAAAGAAGATTCGATGGGAGGCATTCATGTCTTCGAACAGGCCAACTGAGTTAATCTGTCAAAGGTTGACTTCCGCTCGGCCAACTTACGAGTGCCAATGTTCTGCGCCGGACAAGTACTCTACAAGTACTCTACAAGTACTCTAAAGTATCCGCCCAAAAAATGCGCGAATGATGCGGGCAGCTGAGGTGAGAATTGCTTGATCCCTTAGCGATAAAAAAATTTAAATTAAATTTGCACGGATTCCCGATTTTTTTAAATAATTAGTTTCGCGCCGGGAGAGGGTTCGCATGGACTGGAATCGGGAAACGAGAAAATTCTCAATTATTTAAGTTAAAAAATTTAAGTGAATTAAATTAAGCTTAAACGTTCGGCTAGCTCGTTGCATCGCGTTTCAAGGAAACGTATTTTCATGACGCCCATCATGCGAACAGCATTAAAAAGTTGATCAACGGGTGAGACCTTGCCAGGTGCAAGGTGCTCTATTAGGGACGTGCAAGGTGTTCTATTAGGGACGTGCAAGGTGCTCTATTAGGGACATTTCATTCGGAGGGACCTTAGACCCCGATTTGTTATTCTGACTATTTTGAAAACTCTGAATAATTTACAATTAATTCAATTAATTAATTTGATCAATTATTCTTTTCCTCAAGTGAGTGCGAATTTCGACTTTGTTGCCGCCAGAATCCTGAGATTTTGGCGGGAAATTTCATGGAACTTAAAAGGGAGAAGGGTCTCACAAATGAGAGAAGGGTCTCATAAATGAGAGAAGGGTCTCACAAATGAGAGAAGGGTCTCACAAATGAGAGAAGGGTCTCATAAATGAGAGAAGGGTCTCATAAATGAGAGAAGCGTCGCGAAGGAAAACGGGAGGAGGAGATCCCGAGAGTCTCATCAAACAAGATCCTCATCGAGGTAAGTCCGTAAGCTGATTTGCGGGTAATTTCCGGTTCCCTCACGTCGAGCAAACTGCCGGCGACCCGGAATCGGACTTGCCGTCGCGGGGATCACTGATCCGTTGGGGCAATATTGCCGGGTTGCTCGGTGAGGTAAGGTTGCCGAGTTGCCTGGCCCCTTATTGATTCGTCGATGCTTATTTATGATACTTTCAATTAGTTTTTTTTTTATATTTCGCATTAAATTTCGAATACTTATAATTGCAAATATTTTCACGGCAAATATGAATGATGCCAAAAGAAGATAAAAAAAACGTCCAAAAAGCATTTGAATTAGCAATTAGCGAAAGCAATTGAGGGGAATTTGCCCCCCTTGCCCCCGCGTTTTCCGCTCCCTTGCCATTTAAATGAGACGAGAATTTTTACCTGCGGATCAGTCGGCTGCGCTGAAGCTTTTCCTTTTTCTCGGAAAAGAGCTTAGAAACTCCTGACGTAACCAAGTGTCCTGCCATTTCTCAGAACCTCTCAAAGGCTGTCTCGTATAACCTGTCTAAATCTCGCTTTCGTACCCGAATGACCCCGGAAAAGAATTTTTTCCGTTAATCTCGGCTGACGTGATTGCCGCCAATCTCGGCTGATTGCGGCCGATCACGATAAAAACCGACCCGCTTCTCCCTCGATTAGCACGATTTGCCCGACGTCGCCCTGGGCAACTCGTCCCGTTCCCCCTCGTCCGTATTCGACGGAAGAAATTTCGAGGCAAGGAAAGAGAATGCCAGCGTGACTCAATCCGCATGGGAACCTTGCCCACGGCTAATCGATCCCGCATCCACCGATGCGACGATTCCCCATTTCCCTGCGACGATTCCCCGTTTCCCCGGCAATGACTCAAGCCATTTCACTCTTGCTGTTTCGCACTTGCAACTACCGGCCCCTCCTAATGAAAACGTCATAATGGCCCTCTTCCCCCTGTCCCCGCCTCCCCCTCCACCTGCTCTCCACCTTCCCCACCTTCCCTCCACCTTCCCCACCCCGCTCACGGAAATCGCAAGGAAATATTTTTTCCCGGTCCATTATCTCCACGAGATCCATTTTTTCCGACTTCCAAGTGTTTCTTCCAAAAAGTGAAATGCCAATTGTCGCCACTCGCCTCGAAGGAGGACCAGGGAAAAGCAAGGAGGCTGTTTACCCACGAAGTCGATCCAATATCTCGTTTTCCTGGAATAAAAAGAAACCAATCTTGGGCGACCGGAATAAGAGGCCGAGTTAAGTGCAGCCCCCAAGTATATGTTCGCAAGTGTCGAAGGAAAAAAAGAGAAGAAAAAGTTGCAATGGTGTATCAGGAGGGAAAATAGGCGTCCAATTTCCGCCCATGAATGGGGTTTCCCCACTCCAAGTAATAAGCTCGGGAAACCCTAGAGAGAGAGAGAGGAAAAAGTGAGACGAGAGGGAGGGAGGAGACTGAGGGAAAAATCCTTCACACGGGGCGCAGGCCCTTCCTTTATAATGAAGGTGTCCCCCCCCCCCCCTCCCCCCTGATTCCAGTGGGACAGTGGTCGCATTATAGGCAGTGACGGATATGGGACACTCTCCATTATAGACGGGTGCCGGGTGTGGGACGCTCTCTAATACACTGCGGACACTGCGGACGTTCTATCCCGAGGTGATCGGCGCGGGGCGAATGGGCCGAATTTAGGGAATCCGGTTCGAAATTTCTCTCGTGTTCTGGTGTCGGGACAATCGGCTGCTGGCAGTGTGGGATGTTGGCCGGACCACGTGGTCCCGCGGTGCCATGATCGGCCTCCTCGGGCTCCACTCCGCTCTCGCTTTCCTCGTCTTCTCCTGCTGCAAGTCCGGTACGGAGTTTCGTCTTGTTCTTACCCTGAGAGTCTGCGAAATTCCTGCGAAAACGCAACTTAGGTAGCAGCCATTTTGCAATCAAGCCGTCTGACTTAAAAGAAAGTGAGGAAAAAATTCTAAAAAATGTTGCAAATCTTAAAATCGCAAAAAATTATTCGATTTTTCTGTCTCAAAGTATAGAAAACCTAGTAATTAACTAGTTCTCTCTAATGTCACCAACGAACTTCCAACTTAATTTGGCAAACTCAAATGAAGTAATTCATTAATAAAATTTACGAAAATAATTAATCTCCGGAGAAAAAACCAGGCAGATCCTCGAAACGAAGTCGGAATCCGGCTCGGGTTTCACTGAGAGACCAAGGACCCTTCTCCCCCCTTTTTTTTTCAATCTCCATCGTCTTTCCAACTCATTTCTCTCCCTTCCTTCTCTCCGGCAATTGCAGGCATCCTTCACAGGCATCCATCACAGGCATCCATCACAGGCAACCATCACAGGCAACCACGTGGAGGCATTCGGCTTTCTCTCGTATTTAAATGAATAATCGAACTTCAGGATGAATTTCTTTTTTTTTTTTGTCGACCAGCGAAACTCAATTCACCTGCCGAGTCCAAATTTCGTTGCCGAAGCATCGTTGCCTGGGAATTGCATGAAGAGCGATGACTAGATGTGCTTTGTCCCGGTTAGATGCGCCTCATCCCAGCTAAGTATGCGTTTTAAGGGGAAACAATACGGGAAAGACGAGGAAAGACGATGGGAATGCTTTAAGGAATTTTGAAGGATTTCGTTAATTTTTTTTATCGAAAAATGGCCTCCACTGCTGGATCCAATTTGGACAAATGAGGCACGAGTTTTGAGGCCATTACCCGCGGGGATAAGGGTTCCGGCTGAAGAAGTACCGAAAGAAGTACCGAAGTACCGAAAGTACCGAAAGTACCGAAAGTACCGAGAGAGGCTGATGGAATCGAATGATCCGCCGAACGATGGACGGTTGCTTCTGGAAAAATTCCGGGTGGCGAATGGCCGAAAGGTACTAAATGGACCAAAAAATGAATGGAAGTACGGGGTGATCTTCGAAGGCGATGAGGACACGGAAGCAAAGATGAGAACACGGAAGCAATCTCTTACGAGGCGCGAGGAAAGCCGGGGATGATCCTTGGGAGCATCGCTCCCATGCTGTCGTCCCCGTTCCCATCGCTCAGAGGCGGACCTCGAAGGGGACAGGCTGACGAGCGGGTCGCGCGGGGGAAAGAGGGGGGGGGGTGCAAGGGGGGTAGTTGTTCTTGGGCGTTGCACCAGGCAGTGGAAGGAACCCAAATATTTTTGCCATTATCGTGATGTTGCGGATTTATACCCCAATGTTCAGTTATTTTCTGGTCGAGTTTCCGGGCATCTTTCGTCCTAGAGGCAAATCTTTAAATCGCCGTATCTCAGCTCCCCCTCGCTGAAGATACCTAGGCTTTCGGCCGAACGCTACACTCCCCAAGAACCGATTGCATGCCGAATTTGATTGAATTCCGCGACGGTCGAGCACAGACCACCAACTCGACGTTGGACGAAATCAACCTGCGAATTACGTCGTACGGCTCCGACAAGGACGCTCGCAAAAATCTCAGAGTCTTCCCACCGTCGATCGTTCTGGTCGCATACAAAAATATGTATTTTGATCGTAGACGACGATAGGGCGCCTTTATTAAAAATCACCTCACGAGTCGTGTTTACGAGCTGGGATTGGGATTGAAGTGACTCCCGGATAATCCACGACTTTCGCATAAACACTTTTGAGCTCGAAATCGGTGTCGTTGAGACGAGGTGAAGTACCTCAGATTGGCTGGGATTTTCATAAAGGTCACATCACGTAAAGGTCATTCGAGCGACGCCAAGTTTCACCTTCATGATCAGCCCTTTTTCCCAGAACAGTACTCCAGCGAAGGTACTATTCAGTCCTGTCAACGAAGACGTTTACCCAGTCGCAAAGTATTTACCCAGCCGCCGAGTACTTTCGGGACTCCATTATTGATAGTAACGACGTTTCTCCTCGACACCCGGCCGACAATGACCCGTCATGTCCGTCTGTCTATCGGCAATTTAAGCCCATCCATCGTCCATTTGAGCCCATTCATACTCAGTTACGCCAATGTCGTGCTCTAGTACATAGAGATCTCAGTACCGACACTGCATTGCCCCACCCGAATCGAATGTTCGAATCGAATGCTCATCTTGCCTCTCAGCCGTAGAAACATCTGACACATTCTAGAAGACATGATTTGGTCTAAAAGTTTTCACGATCTCTGCCGGCTTAGCGTTCAGGTCCACCCAACTGTACCACGACGATATGCAGAAGGGATTCGCGAGAGCAGAGGCGGAAATAGGTCTCGAAGCCTCGAAGCTGCAGCAAAAATCAGCACATACCTTTATGCATTCCCAGGCTTTCCTGCTTTCGATCGAGATCAAATGTCTCTCGGGTAAAACACAAGCTTTTTTTCCGACTCTCTAAGAGCCCTGGTTATGACGTCGTTAGGGCTATATTCAGCATCATCAGCAGTAAAAATAATTTTTTTTTTTAATGCTTTGGGACGTTAATGAGTCGATCGATCCGACATCGACTCCTCCCCGCCTAAAATTCCTTATTCCGACGCGATCACACACGTGCAACCGCAGCGAATCTCTGTCAAGGTGGAATCGCCCGAGCAGAAGATGCGGGAGGAGAGCATCCTCGGTTCCTGTCCCCGGTCGAGAACATCACCGTGTCGTTGGGCGACGACGCCGTGCTCGCCTGCAGTGTCAGTCACCTCGGAACCCACAAGGTACGTCGAGCGTGCATAATGCACCTTCCATGCACCTTTCATGCACCGTCGGACTCTTTTCCAATCCTCAGATAGCGTGGGTCCGAGAGGAGGTTGAGGGCCCGACCGTGATGACCCTGAACGAGAAGGTGGTGCTGGACAACTCCCGAGTGTCGATCTCGACCGAGGGGAATCGGATCTGGACCCTCCGCATCAGGCACGTCTCCCCCGGCGACATCGGTTGCTACATGTGCCAGGTCAACGCCCAGCAGATGCTCAGCCGCGTCGGGTGCATCCGGACTCGAGGTCTGTCCGGCGTGGATGGGCATGGTGTGGATGGATATGGCGTGGAAGGACATGGTGTGGATGGGTACGGTGTGGATGGGCATGAGGAAGCCGTCAAGCAATTTTTTTTGCGCGATTTTATGTAGACTTGGGTCTCCTGGTGTTTCTTGAGGGAAACAGGGCTTTCAATTTCTCAAAGCTCAATGGCTCAGCTGCCAAGAAACGAGATGCGTTTTGCTTCAACGGGAACGTAGAGTTGTAAAAGAAACGCTGCTAACGTCGTAAGCATCATGATCGATGGTAACACTGCCGCTCCCTACCGAAAATCAGCGAAAAGTGCTGAAAATGATGCCAGGCAAGGCAATATGATTTTTATCTTGGCCAAATCTGAGCACGTCTTCCTCTCCCTTCAGGTTGAAACCATACCATAAGACCTTAAGACCATAAGCACTCCTTGAGCTGTTACTTTGAACAATTCCTACCGTCCAGTCGAGCACGATGACCGGCGAATGCCATCGTTCTGATTTTTTCCCTTCCTGTTTCCGCAAGGTTGACGTTCAACGGGGAGGCGATTTTAACTCTCGTTTTTATTGACAATTGTTTTAGCGTTTTTTATGATTATTTCTTTCGTGTAGCAATTTTAAAATTCAATCGCGATTCCAAACCTTCGATGTCAGACGTTATCAACTGGTCAACAGCCCAACTTCCACTTTTTTTTTCTCGTGACCAGTAAGGAATATGCAATAACCCAGGCATCGCCAGGGCTCGAACGCAGACAGCGGGGATTTCAAGGGCGAATTTCTTGCTTAAAATTCCCGCTGAGGAAAGATTCAAGGATTCTGGAAGTCCCTGCCGCATAGATTGTGAAACTGATTCGAGCGGGAATCCGCGAATTTCCAATCGCAAATTGAAAATATCGCAATTGAAAATCTCCTCTTCTGTCTTATCGTACCCTATTTTTCTCCTCCCAATGCGATCGTCGTCGAGCAAACACGTAGCATAAATCTGCATATGGAAAATAAGTTTCGCTTGAAATACAATTTTGCGAGCTATTTCGTTCCAAATAGATAAATTTCCCGTTAAAATGGGCCGTTATCGCGACAAAAGGCAGGATTTTCCGCGTTTCCTCAGAGCCACCCAGCATAAACGAGGCCGAGAGCAGCAGCGACGTGACGGCGAAGGAGGGCGAAGACGTCCAGCTGTCGTGCCGGGCGCGGGGAAACCCCGATCCCGAGATCAAGTGGAAGCGGGAAGACGACGCTCACATCCAGCTGAGGAAGGCCGACACTCACAACTCCCTGCAGCGATACGGGAGCCGGGACTGGATCCGCTGTCGGTCCTCCCGTTGACTCACCTGTCCCCTTTAAAAATTAATCGCGTCCCCCATGAAAGCCTCCCTCGTCCCCGCAGTTCAACTGGTGAAAGGCGAGGGCCTGCAGTTGTCGAAGATCGACCGGCGCCAGGCCGGCTCGTATCTGTGCATCGCATCCAACGACGTCCCTCCTGCCGTCAGCAAACGCATCCGGGTCACCGTACTATGTGAGGCTGCATCTAGAATCATGTTTTTCATCTGAAAAGGAGAATCGGTGCAAAAAATTAAAATTTGTCAGTTCCGACCGGTTTCAAGAAAGAGAAAGAAAAGCTTCAGCATGATTTTAAATTTAAGTTTTAAAAAGCGTTTGGTATTGTTTTTAAATAATAATAAAAATAAGTTTTCCTATTCCTAGGAACCTGTTGGATTTGACATGACTTCCTAATAACTTTTTTTTTACTCGATTATTGCACTAATTAAATATAGAGGTATGCGGACGTATTCCCACACTCAGCTTCAAGCTCTTTTTGAATTACATAGCTCGTATCTCCCCAGCCTCGCCGCCTCTTGAGTTGCAGCGCTCATTATTTTTTTCCACATTTTAAAATCAGAATATAATTTTCGAATGAATTTTGAGGGTGTATTTTTTCTTAAAGGAAAAGTTTCAATAAGGCTCATTTTTGCCTGCAATCGAGGAAAGTCTTCCCATCTACAGTGGAATTCGTGTGCACGTGTGTGCACATGTGTACACATGTACATGTACATACATGCATGTGCACGTGTGCTTGTGTACACGTGTGCGTGTGCCTACCGACGCCTCATGTCAAAGATAATTGAAATAAAATCTCATAATTTAATATTAACACAGCACTTTCTTCGCCATTTTTTTTTGCATGGAAGTGG
This sequence comes from Darwinula stevensoni, assembly GCA_905338385.1. NCBI lineage: Eukaryota > Metazoa > Arthropoda > Ostracoda > Podocopida > Darwinulidae > Darwinula > Darwinula stevensoni. The sequence continues at coordinate 31,916 of CAJPEV010002492.1, read as the reverse complement.
ATCACATTTTGTCTCACCTCTGTGCAAAATATTTCGGTAAAAAAAAAAAACCATTCTTGAGACCTATTTTCGATCACCTACAACCAAGTAGTACAAAGCAACGATTCGACATCGAATCAATCCCGATTCGTCGAATCAATTTGATTTGCTAGCCGGGCAGGCGCCATCATGAGGCTTCTCGATGCATTGAAGCCCTTTAAGAACCACTCGACCGAGGGAAAAGCAATTACTGCGAACGGGAAAGATTTCCCTCGATTGTGGGACGTGGACAAAAAATGTGACCCCCATCCCCAGTACCAACGACCCCAGTGCAGGAATATTTAAGCGAACGTATGAACTCAGATGCACCGTCAGCGGTGGCCTTGCAAGCGGCAATCGGCGTCGAGATGGGGAGGGAAGCGAGGCTGGAGTGCATCACGACCGGCGTGCCCAAGCCCACGACCAGCTGGGCCTTCAACGGGATTCCCATCGACGCTCCCAACGTGTGAGTTCTATGCCTTGAGGGAGGGGGGGGGGGGGGGGGGGGGGGGGGGGTTTGACCGTTTTTTCTTTGGGGAGAGATTCGACCGAATTTTGTCTGTGGCTCCTCGAGTGGGTGAGGGGACCAGAAATTGCATGGCTGTGAAAATGCAACCGGTCTCGTTAAACGGTGACGGTTTTCCTAAAATTCAACAGGATATTATTTTTTATTAAAAACATTTAATGCAGCATTTTTTTACGAGCATTAAAAAAGTTTAAATCCTATTTACAAAGCTCTTTTGGGGTGATATTACATTCCAACCAGGAACTTCCTAGTTAGTTTTTAAAAAAATCACGAACGCAAAGAAGCACCATTCGGCATGACTATCTCCGTCCATCAATACACTCGAAGGGGATGAACCCAAAGGAAGATAAACCTCGGGAGTTTTCGACGAACTGGCAGCCAATTTCGCTGCTAAATATTTAATATAAATTGACCTCAGCTCGTCTGGCAAATAGACTTAAGAAAGTCCCCCCCCCCCCCCCTCTATCATTTCAAGGGAACAAAGGGTAAGACCTTCGGCAGGAATGTGATGAGTCACAAATTGGAGGACTAGTCATGGCCGTTGATTTTGAGAAGGCATTCGACTCTTTGGAAGGGGGTTCCTAGGATGGTGGAAACGAGCATTGGGGTTCTTTCCAGAGATGGACCGAAACGCACTATCTGAACCCTCCGTGGCCTATTACGATGGCGTCTGGTCTGGTTCTGTTTCAGGGTGTTTTGGGCATCTGTAATTTTGCTGGCGGCGGAAATCCTGAACGATTTTTTTTTTTTGAGTTTACGAGCCTGTTTCGGAGCGATCGTTCCTGAGCGATTCCCGGTCATCACAACAGGGTGGAAGAGGAGTTAGAGTTCGGGGGAGGGGAGTTGGATATCTGGGGAGGAGAGCCAGGGACCCGCTGGAGACAGACGCTGCTCATCCCCTCGGTGGAGGCGAAGCACTACGGCCCATATGGCTGCACGGCCCTCAACGACATGGGCGACTCCTCCACTCAAGTGCTTCTCTACAGTTCGTCCTCTCCTTCCTCAGGGTGGAGGGGGGGGGGGTTGTGGACCCTAGGCATTTAAGGCCTTATGGCAGGGGTCTCGGACTCATTACGGTGTGCGGGCCGCATCGTCAAGATCGGACCTCTCTGCGGGCCAAAGTGAAAAAAAAAGTCTGAAGGTTTTCCCTGATTGTGTATGTTGGACCAGAAACGTTTCTCTCTCGGTGTACGCAGGTGGGTCGCGGGCCGCATTGAGAGAGTTTGCGGCCCTCGGGCCATGAGTTTGAGACCCCTGGATCGTAGCTGGTCGTTTTCCGCTATGAATCAGGGTCGCTTGGAGGGGGGGGGATCACATTTGGAATATTTTGGCTTGAGTGAAGTAGTGATTGCCGCCTTTGAAAGGAGGATATACAGGCTTGGAGTGAAAATATTAAAAAAAAATCCACCGTTTAGTATCGGAGATTCGTGGCACTGAAAACAGGCTTCTGAGAAGAAAACAGTAAAGTTTTGCAGAGACGAGGAACGGGCCCCTGGCCTTCCCTAGGCAAGACTTATTTCTCTCCCCCCTCTGAGGAGAAACAGCAAGTTTTTTCATTGGAGCGGACAGATGTTTTCCTCCCCCTCCCTCTTCCCACCTCTGCCCTCGTTTTCCCTCTGATCCGTCTTTAGCCGCGGGCCTGAATAGTCACAGCGCTTCGGCTCAAGAACAGTCCTTGAGACATGCGCCTCCATCCAAGACGAATTGCACTCTCGTAAAAGCTAGTCAGATCTCTGTAAAACGAGGAAAATCACAATGCCTTCCTTCTTCGCAGGCCGGTATTGCCGAAGTCCTCTTTCTCTGTTGTATTCACAACGAGACTTTTACTCTCATTTTTACCAAAAGGTTTTGGATTCGTTAATCCGTTAGCCTACAAGGCATTAGGCAAGGCTTCTCCTAACTCGTGAGAACAATGCCATATGAATTCGGAGTCGATTTTGTCCCCGAATTATTCAAAGGAGAGTCGGCCTCTTTCGCCTCATCTCTCAACGTGTTGGGATGAGAGGGGTTGGGGAAAATTAAGGATCTCTTAGATTCTTCTCCTCAATAGATTCCAATGGTGACCAAGTTTTCTTCGGCCTTTGGAAAAGGGACGCATTTTTGCAACGAGATCGTCAAAGCAAGATTTTCCTGTAATTTTTTAAATCGAAAAACAATTTTGAAATTTGAGGGTAGACGCGTCATTGCTATTTCTCCAATATTTAGGGCAAATTTAAAGGGAAATGAGGCTATCCGCGTATTAGCCGTTATTGAATAGGCGCTGCAAAACGCTAATTAATGAGGTGTGAAATTCTTCAAGACAAAAATCTTGTGCTGACAACTGTTCAACAACGATGTCAAATCCAACATTCCATGATGCTATGTGTCGAGAGCAATGCGTCCCAAGGTCGAATTGGCAGGTTCTCACTTCTTCACGAACTGAATTTGCACAATTCAATAATAAAAAATGAGGTCGATTTTGAGGGTTTGCCGATTCAGCGTTTCTACGAGCATAGCTGATCTTGGTGTCTGGACTCTCCAGAGGTGGACCCGCCCACGACGACCACGACGACGACCACGACGACCACGACCACGACGCCTCGAACCCTCGGCCCGAGCCGGAAGGCCTCCATCGCCGCCCCGACCGTCCCGGCCGTCGCGGGCGGGTACACGCTCAAGACGTGGACTCCGTCCCGCAGCGGTGAGCCTTGCTCCCTTATTTGTTTTGTTTTTTTTTTTTTTTTTAGTTTAAATAATGATTTTTGGGGGGATTGGGGTCGGGAGTTGGCGATGACAGCCACGCGGTTGTCCATTATGGCCAAATGGTTGCGACAGCTGCCGTGGAGGAGTTCAGCGGAATCTCATCTTTCATGGAATTTCTTCGTCTCCCGGTTTCTCTGGGATAAATTGCGTTTTTAGTGATGCCGTTGTATGAATCTGGTTCTGGACCTTTTGACCTTTCAAGATGACCTTTCAGTACTATGGTAAAACTTAAGAGGAATATTTACATGTTGTACCTTATTTCAATTTACTCAAAATGACGGACCAATATCGTCATATTATTATTGCGAATCCGACTGCATGGAAAGTGAATCCAGACCAGTTCCGCGTCATCCCACAGCTGCCTCCCGCAATTTAAAATACAAATTGCCTTAATTGTCTAAATTGTTCCGGCAGGCGGAGAAGGGACGTCACCCGCGGTGGTCGACCTGCGAAACGCGCGGAAGGCAACCCCCACGAAGGAGCCGAGGAGGAGCGACGCGAGGAAGGGCGAGCGAGCGCCCGACCTCCATCTAAGCGGATCCGCAGCCCTGCTCAATTGCCCCCGCGCTTCCGCCTTCCTGCTCGCTTCCCTCTTCCTTCTCCGGCGATGACTCCGTTGCGGAGGACGTGACACTCTCTTTAAAGCATGAAATAAGCGCATGGAAGGGGAATCGAGGGGAGGAAAGAAGGAACGTGACACCAAGTCAGAAGCGAGTCGTGTGCCGAGTGTATTTGAACTCATTAGAAAGAAGAATTTTTTTCCTCACTTCCCGGAACTCTGTTGACTCTCGACCCCCTTCATCGATCTCACATCAGGTGGAAAACAACCTTCTATCTTACTTCTTCCTTCACCCTTTTCCCCATCACATTCGTTTAATTTACCGTGGAAATTAAGCTCCGCACGTAAGTTGTCACTGACAGACGCAATAGCAGTTACTCTGCACCGAGGGTGAGCCCGATCGAGACTCAATTCCGGTGACATGATTCGATATGACGTAGCATGCGAACGGTAAAAAATAGGCGGCTGAATAATCCTCTGCTCCGCCCCTCCCTGCCCCGTCCCCTCGCACCTTTTAACCATCCCTTTATATTAATACTTGGAGCAGGTTGTGATGGCAGGTGTCCGCTTCGGCAATAATAATTTAAGTTCTTTGGCAAGAGACAAGAGAGCGATGTTCCCTTCGGGAACGCCGTTTCCATCCGTTCCCCCGTACTTTCATCATTGATTCCAATCCCTTATGAGAACATTCAAGATCCCTTCATATTTTACAGAAGTTTCCAATCAAATTCTCGATCATACGAAGTTTTCCATCTCATTTACTCGAGAGGAACTGGTATATGAAACATAAGAGGATGGAAACGATCGGCGACATACTTCTACCGATGAATCCTGCATAAATTGCCCTGGAATCGCCCTGAAAACTCCCGACTCATGATTCCATTTCGAATTTCCGCCTCGAGCAGTTTCCCCCCCCCCCTTCAATTCCCAACCGACACGATTCCAAGGAAGTCCCAGCCGAAGCCCCTCCGGCAATCTCGGACGGTGTCGACAAAGAAGGTCCCGACGAGGCAATCGAAGGAAGCGAAGACGGTGTTCAGGATGGACACCGCAATTCCGAGATGGGACGGGATCCCGTCCGACAGGGAATGATCGATGGAGGCGGAGGATTGAAATCTTTCCTCCTCTTTCGCCTTTTTCTCTCTGTCTGTCAGCACTGCATTTCCCCCTCTAAAAACTTTCCGAGAACACACTGCATCGCCTCCAAGGGACGGGGAAAATCAAAATGAGGGCGTTGGAACGATTGAAATTGCCTTTCCGTTCCGGTTCTGAGAGCTTCTGTTAAATGTTCCATTTCAATTGTTCCTGTTTGTTTGTTTTTTTATATTTTTAATATTACGTTTCTGCCCTCCGTAAGCCACTGAATCGTTTCTCGTTCGGAACGGTTCAAGGTCGTTCCTTAATCGTAATTGCGACGGTGATTGAGGGCTCGATGGTGAGCGCTACGAAACAAGAGGGAGACTCGAATTTCCATTCTTCGCCTTTCAGTTCCTCGTCTTGGTCGTTACGAAGGCCAAGATCGTTACCAAGGTCGTCCGACAGGGTCCTTCAGGATCCTTCAGATCGTTCGTTACAGTTGAGGTCATGGGACTGCATTTATGTGATAATAATATGTAAAACATGATAATAATAGTATGTCATGGAAGTCTCGTAAGATTGAGTAAAAAAAGATTTAGACTACGGAAAACTGTCAATTTCTTTGTTCTTATTCTTTTGCGGCTTTCATAAAACAAGTCGTGGCTATCGCAACGATACTACTATAAAATGCAAGGACAGCATTGTTTCGCAAAAAGCATCGAAACAGGAAATCATTATATATAATTTTATTATATATATTATATATATACATAATAGGAAATCATTATTTTCCTTTCTGGCTTCCATTCCAGGCGGAATTTTCTCGGTTTCGTTTCGGTGCAGTTCCGTTAAGAAGGCATGGTAAAGACACGAAACAGGAAAACAATTTCTGTCACAAACATTTTCGATTTCATTTTCCGTTTACTTCTGAGATGCACGAAATACACGATCAAACGACCCGGTGATGTCATCAAACGCTTTTTTAAATGTTAGTTTTCACAGAGAATGCCCCAGATTGGCACAAAACAGACGTCGGGAAGGGCAAAGTCCACAAAGTGTTGCTTTGTTTGACCAGAGAAAGATACGCCAATTGCGCTAACTTTTCTATATCAGAACTCGTCGATGATATCCACGAATGCATTTGCACGAGTCTCCCTTTTTGGGAAGCCCTTTGTCAGACTTTGCGAAGGGAAAATAAAATTTCCTTCCTTTGAAACTGGGAGAAGCATCACAATTGGCCCACTTGACGGTCAGTGAGCCCATTTAATCCAAACCAAGGGATATGATACCCTGCCGTGTTCATTCAACCCCTTAAAAACCAATGAGATCCCATGCCGACAGAAAATCCTGGAAACAGACCGCGCCGTTTACACTCGCTGTCGCCAGCACATTGTTAGAGACTCTGGATCGCCAGAGTTGCGGACAGAGGTCAAACTATTTAACGTTATGTCTCTGAATGTGAAAATCGATGGGAAATGTTAGAAATCCTTTTCAACAGTTTGTCCCCTTTTTTTCTCCCCCTCCCCTATACGGGCAGTGTAATTTGTAGAATCAATACAGGCCTACTCAACGCACGACCCAAACTCTTCTATAGTATTAGTTAATTGCGAATGAGAATAAACATTGAGACTTACTACGCCTACGCCCACAGATTGTCTTCAGGTGAGGTCCAGGCCTGGCTTGCTTCAGCCAAAGGAGTCTCAAAAAGGCCGATGATGAGCCTATCTGTAGAGTTTCTTGAACCATCTCGAAGACGTCTGTGGGCCCCCGACTCCGAAGTTCGAACCAACGCAAGGCGTTAGTCAGGGATGTCCATGGGCGGTGTGGTTCGTGATGGATCACACCTATCAGACACTGCAAATCGCCTTCTCAGTCACGCATTCCAAGATGTTTACATGGAGACATATTATGCGTCGTGAGCATAGGATTCGAACACCGACAATAAAGTAGCATCACTCACCGACCTGACAAAACTTGAGTACGACATCCAGCAACCATGGTAGCGAAGACTGGTGGCCGCATCGAAAGCCGCGAATGTCCAACAGCACATTAAGAGGCTTGATAGGAAAACTCCACCGTGAAGCCACACCTTCAGTTTCCGAAGAAGATACCATAGATTGTAAAAAGCAATGGACTTAGTGAGAGAAATACCTGCCCTTCCCGTTGTTTGCGATCTGCTGTTGCATGAAGGCGAACAAACGAGATCCGATGAAATCCTTGGAGATCTGCCCATCAATCACCATAGTTGCCTGATATTAAGTTTCAATTAAGTCGATGATAGTTCCATGAAAACGGTGCCCGAATCTTCCATGTTCGCCAAAGGCAATGCATTTTCTTTCATTGTTGCTACAACTATATGATATATGAGAGAGTAGCAATGACAGCAACTAGGCTGAGGAAAATTGACATGCCCCGTGGGAGATGGACGATCTCTGGGCATCACTGATGTCAGCATGGCGCTGGAGGTGCTGGCAGACGACAGGGGATGGCTGTCCGCAGACGCCGAGTCCGGGTGCTTTCACAAGCTCCAGATGAATCCATCGTAGGCCTAAATCTGTTGTTGGAGGGTTGGGACTTGCCGGGAAAAGGTAAGCTTAGATACGTTCTGAACAATGGTTCTGGGAATGGGGCATATTTATTACCAATGCCTATTTTCATTCGCGAATGACTTATTCTCTCGTGATTAAGGGTCATTCGGTCATTCATTGAGTAGGCCTATATGGAGACTATAAATTGAATTGCCCAAATGAGGGAGGGAGTGAAGAAAGGGGAGAAACCTTTGGAATCTGGGTTTTCTTCTCAGTAGATTTCATTTTCCAATACAAACACGTCTCTAAGAAAGGGTACGTGTCCCGCTCTACGAGCTCATTTCTTTCTTTTGCCAGGGATAACGCTCTCCGAAAGCCCCAAGAAACAGCTGCTCGGTAGAAAATAGTTAAGTATGCGAATCAATGAAATGAAATGAATAAATGCACAAAGAGATCCTGCATCCCTCACAGCCCTTGGAAGAGCGATTACCAATTTATTCAGTGTTCAAATGACAAGGACAATTACTCAATTTCCTCCCTCCAAATGCTCTCAGAAATGAAGCTGGCAGGCAGCGAGGAAAGGGAATAGGTCTGGGGGCCCTACGCCTGCTTCTCCCTGGTTGTAATTTCATCCAAATTCCTTTCTATTAATGGCGACGATATTTTGAGTGCAGATTGGGCCACGTGTACGGGTTACTTGGAACGATGAAGGAAATTGAGACTGAAATCCGATTACCGTCGACAGAGTTACGTCTGCATTTTCCCCGAGTTTTTTTCTCTCCAGTTTTTTTTTTATTATTGAGAACGCCTCGATCAGAGAACGGATTTTCCTTCCTTTTTTTTCCCTTTCCGTCTATCTCTCGAGATCTGAGGAAGAATATGGAAATTTCCTCCTCGGCCTCGACCCGAGGGGGAAATATGAAAAAAGTCCCCCCGACTTCATTTCCTATCCCGGACCATTCGGCCAAATTGAATGCGTGTTTATTAAAAGGAGGCGCGAGTGGAGAGGGCTGGAGTGGCGTCTATTATAAGGAAATAGAGAGGGAAAATGAAGTCGGTCCCCTCGACGTGCACTCGAGCCGATGGAAGGCATCTTAAATTTTTTTTTTTTTTTCGTGTGGACGTTGTGATTCGGTTTGCATCGTGATGAGTTACTTAAAGAAAACTGTTCCCGCGGTTTATTTTGGATCGGTTTGTCCCCTGGTAATTTCCATCGGCGGGAGTGTTGCATTATGAGAACGAGGACTGAATAGAAATAATCCGGGTCTTTTTTTCCCGTTTTTTTTTTAACTCCTGGTAAATCCAATACTAAAACGTTCTCAATCCTTCCCGACTCAACTCAGCTGACTGTGATCCGTCCTTCGTAATGAGTAACTATGGCGTCAAATCTTTATTCCCGTCGTCACGGTTTGATTCGTTCATTTTATTCGTTTGTTCGTTTATTTTTATTTCAAATAAAAATAAACGAATCGATTCGAATCGGTAAAAACCGCTCGATTCGAATCTGCTTTGTGTTCCGAACCTGAATTAGCTCGATATCCAGCGAATCTGGAAGAATTCTCTGGAGGTGAAACGGCGGTACTGATGCAGAAAGGGCAAAAGAGAGGGAAAAAAGCAATGAGATTTTCATCATACTTCGATTATCCGCGCCCCCTTCCTCATTCTCTGCCCAGTCCCGCTGGGACCTTCGGATGTTCTTGACCGAGAAAAGAGGCGGATGATACCCTTCTCCTCCGCGTGTCCCATCCCATTCGAAGGCTGCTTGCATGGGCGAAGGGGAGGGGGGGGGGGGGGGGGGAAGGGTTTCCACAAGGAGGTTTCGACGGCTGCCCCTCGTTGCACTGAAGAGGAATCTAAGAGGAAAATTAGGCTTCACATAAAACTGACTCGTCGAGAAATCCCCTTGGTGGGGAGAAAACATCCGCAGGCGATGGAAGGGGCTTATAGCGCGAGTTGACGCGGACCTTCGTCAGGGGACCTGCTCTCTAGTTATTTTAGGGGGCTCCTCTTCCGAGAAGGAAGGAGACCATTCAACACAATTAAGTCACGTTCTGTATGTCTGTCTCTCTGTCTCTTTTTGTTTTCTTCGGTGTTGACTATAAAAATGCTATTATCACTGGGAAGTTGGTATCAAGATAGACACGGTCTAAGCAATGCTAATTTGGTTCTTCGCGAAATCCGCACCGCAGAAACGATTTTTTTATCGCTAATATTGAATACCGAAAGTTGCTCACAGGGAGGAAGGCATTTGAGCAGCGTCAGCAAAGGGGGGGGGGGGGGGTCTGAGAGAGGGGAGTAAAATCTTGAGCCTGTGACGACATCAGCGAGCCGTTCCACCATGAAGTTGGGCGCTTTGACCTTGACGACTCACTACCTCGCTGGTTAAGGCCAAGATTGGTCGCACGCGCTCTTTCTCTCGTCTCTCACGGCCGTAATACAATCTCGCGTTTGTCAGAGCCACCCTTGACTGCATTGTACAGTACATACCTTGTACATTGCTGATCTGTTCGTTTATTTCGATCATATTCTTTGGTTCCTTCATTTCATTCATTCCTTGTAGCATTTGCTATGAAGGACAGTGGCAAGGTTTGCATTGTTGCATCATGTAAGGATACTTATAGGAATCGGCAGGCATAAAATATTTCCTTCCATGAATTTCCAAAAGTCTGGACAGAAAAATGAATGGCTTCAAGTGCTTGGAAGAAAATCTATCCCCAGATATGCTTTTGTGTGCTCGCATCCCTTCTTAGATGCCTATCATGATCGAAACGCCATAGGGCGCTTGAAAAACGATGCTGTTCCAGCAGAGCATCTGGCCTTGGATACAACGCCATCTCCCGCATTCACTTTAGACGCTCTAACGGTCCATTTCAATAAATGGAGGACCAGCTGGTCTCCTCATATCTTGAGGATGTAAACAACGACATAAAATCATCGCAGCGGAATGGTTATTGTTCACAGGTAGAAATCCTTCGTGAGAAGCTGAAGAGAGCACAGAGGCTACTGAGGCTGAGAAAAATTATTTTCACTCCGATGATGCAATGAAGGAACAGTCATCAAAGATCTCCAAAAAAAAGTCTATTATTACCCGTCCTCAAAGGAGTATTCACAAATACTCAACTGTGAAGTAAGTTATCAAGAGCATATCCATCCATTGGCTACTATGATCTTCATATCTACCAGGACACCTGAGACACCTGAACAGGGAAAATACAACGAGGGTGAACCTCGATCGTTAGGAACGGAAAGTGAAAAAATTGCGAAAATATAGCCCGAAAAAATGCATTTTCATGACAGCGCCGATCCAATGTAAGATGGCTGGACGTCGAATTCACACCAATGAGTTCATGCCAAAGAAAGAGGTTTTTTTTTTCCAGTGTATAGGGCATTTCCTTAATTTTCGTATTTCGCGATATAACTATCTTGCACGATTTCCCGTGTCACAGGCTCGCTTCGTCACCCTGTCTACCTACACAGCATGCCCTTCATTCCAAGCCTTTCCACCTCAAAAACGCGTTTCTGCACTGATCTGGGAGGAGTCTCTCCGACCCCCCCCCCCCCCCCCCCCCCCCCCCCCCCCCCCTGTTTCTGCACTGATCTGGGGGGGGTCCCCCCCCCCCCCCCCCCCCCCCCCTTGAGCGTCAGCCTTCAGAGACATTCACTTGAATGAGCATGCGCAGCTCTCAGCCTGTGTTGGGGTGGCACGTCATCGACCATAACAGCTGCTTTCCTTCCAGTTTTCGTGGCTTACGTATCTACTGTTGACAATCGGAGATGGATGCTGGCACGTGACTGTCAGGTCTGCTAGCCGGATCCGCGTTATGTCACATCTGGCAATCATTTAAGGAGACTTATATGGATCTTTTATAAACGTCCTGTTTTCCTTCCATCTCCTAACGTCTACATGCCCGCCAATTCCTCCTTCGGTTCTCAACGGTCATTAAAGGAGGTCCTCTTCTGAACTGGGCTCGTTCAGCTTGTCTTTTCTCCTTTGGAGACAGACGAGAACTTCTTTCACAACAGAAGACGGGGGGTCGCGATGATGAATGAAGCGCTTGTCCTCTCGCCGCCGTATCTCCTCGCAATTAGCACCCACTGCCCTACAAACTTCAGGGCCAGAAGCGCATAAGAGAGGCTCAAAAGGCTGCCATTGTTCGAGACGACTCGACTTGCCCTGTTCTATAGGCTCCTTCCACTGCTTATCCACTCGTCTGGAGGAGGTTGAACGTACAGGAATTTTTTTTAAATGAGGAACTATTTTTCAAATAAATTTCTAATCAATGTGACCTTATTCGGGACGTTAGAGGTGAATCGAAGCAAACCTTTCAACGTTCTCAACTTTCTCGAGGGAGATGAACTACATTCTCGACCCTCCTTGCTCAAAAGGAAGATCGCCCGGATAATTTCACCTATTGGCTAGGCAACACTAGACTATGCTCAGCCAGATCATTATGGCATTGATACTTTGCCAAATTTTATTCACAAATGCCCTTGTTTGATAATCTCTTTCCCCGCATTCCTATTTTGGCCTTGCTCTTTTTCGGACTTCTCAGGCTTCTGAGCATACCAAAGTCCCTGCCTTTTCTGAGATTAGAGATTAGTGAAATTACTGCCCAAGAGGTCATCGGACTCAAGAAAATGTACGAGGTCGAACGTGATGGCCTTGGGTATCCCTTTTTGTATTCTATCATGTTCAGACTGGGTCAAACCAGTGTGACCATCGCGTTTATTCGTGGAGAAGAAAATCGAGGATCGGAAGATCGAGGACACTGCCAAAACTAAAAGGAAGTTTTAATGGGAAGCATGCTCACCATCGAGGAATGAATCGTCTTTAATAGTTCGTAGCGGGAAAGGGGGAGGGGATGAGATCAGGGAAAGAGAATTATATTCTGAGAATCCATGCTGAATCCCATCGTGCACCACAGTCGCCAGTTCATTTGTGTGATCTGCATTAACTATGACTTAAAGTTGCTGACGTACAAGTTTATACTCCTGCTGGACTGCATGTTCAACTGCATTCTATGAATGAAGGGGTGGTTTCTGTTCTATCGGTTCTGCTGCACAGTTTATTTCTTGATGCATCGCAGGATTGCAGTCCAGCTACTGGACATGGTTGATTGGATTTTTCTGTACAGCGTGGAGATGCAGCATTCAGCAAGCTATATAGCACGAGTATGTACTTAGTACATACGAGTATTAGTCGCCTCATTGTTCGAAATTTACGATTTTGTAACATGGACATTTCTAGAAAGAGGTTCTAATTGCGGCCTGAGGATATTTGTGGCACCAATTATGACTATGCAAAAGCAATGTCATCTTGCTTGTCTACATGGCCACAACTAAGGAAAATTCTAAATGTCATGTTCAGGTTACGAACCTGGATTTCATTCTATGAGGCGATTTACCGCCAACAATTGTAAGTGCAATGCAGTTGTTTGCAATAATTTTAAAAATATTCATTGGATCCGAGGCATTTTGAATCGGTAACAGTTCGTGGCCCGGGTAATTAAACCTGCTGACGCCGACAGGGTTCATGTTTCGATCATGCATCTCTCAGCATGTCTTTCACGGCATGTCACTTCTTTGCGCGGAGTCTGATGAATTTTCCACCTGGTTACTGTGGGTTGCTGCGAGGTAGGGCAGGTGTTGAAATAGTTATTCCCATCTCTCACTAGCTGTCGCTTCGTGTGCTTGTCTCGTCCTATACCATTTAGAGACCTGCACGGGACCACTTATTGCGGGGTTTCTCTGGCGGACCCCACCCCAAAGGCGATAGAGGACAAAGCATGCGATCCGGTATACGGCTTATCGAGATACATCTGAAGGGGAAATAAAAGTTTCCCCTTTCTCCTCCCCTATCTTAGGCAGAGAACTTCTGTTGTGAGAGCGTTCTTCCTGTCTTCTCATGCCCGACGGCTCGGATTAGATCTCTAGGAAAGATTGAGAGCTGGAATTCAAAGCGAAGTTAGAGTTCCAGGAATCCTGCAATCATAAGAAGAGAACTACGACAATTCATGCGGACAAGAGGAAATAGGGCAAGAAAACCAGGGACCCGTACAGCTCTCTAATCCCCCCCCCCCCCTCCCTTCCCCGTCATTCGTTACGATTGCACATACGGAAAGCTTCTCTTGCACCCTCGACAGTTCCTGGGGCAAAGGGTCACCCCTGGAACATTACACGGTGTCACATCTTGTTTCACGGCTTGCAACATTTGTGTCCCGATTACAAGGTGGACTCTCAGAGTTTAGAACGGGTCAACCCGACTTGCGAACTGAAGTTTTCTGGAGGCAAGAAGCTTAATCATTTCTGCTGATCTTGCAGGTATTTCCAAACCAGAGAGCCGGAAGATAACATTTTTTCGCATGTCACCTCAATCACACCGTTGTCTTCCCCCCCCCTTTCTCTTCCTGGGCTTTCATTAGCTGCTATGCAAGACTACGGCGTTTTATGGATCTGATGGGGCTGTGATTTTATAATTAAGAATGCAATGAAAAGAAGTGAAATGAAATCGCGGTGGCGTTGCTCTGGCATTGTTGGATCAGAGGTGAAAAGCAGCTGTGACATTTTTATCTTGCTTGAAGGAGGAAGGTTCTTTTGTGGTCGAACCGGATCATGAAAGCCGACCGAAATATAATTTCTGGGAATAGCGTATCTGGCACGGAGGCGTTATCAGCGGCTGTGCTAAACCGAACATGCATTTGTGCTCATGCCAGGACAGTCTGTGCTCTTGATAGAGGAGCAGCTGCCTTGTGCCAGCTGTGGGGGACAGAGTTTTCCACATGTACAATCATGCGAGTGTGAAAAGGAGTCTGTTTAGTTGAGCAGCCCACAAGTGAGAACCAGTCGCGAAAGGGAGATTCCATGCCCATTCAGCTTTCGAACGCTTTTGTGGACTAGAGGTGATAACGTACGGCGGTGCGGTCCGATCGGGTTAGCTAACAAAGCCAAAAAAGGCCCATTGAGGACTCTACTCTTACGGGAAAGCAAGATGCCTGCGCGCTCCATTTCTGTTTCCCAGGCGCAGAGCTGTCTCTCTGCCTCGTTGTTCCGGTCCATACCGGGTACGTCGCAGCTGAAACGTATTTTATGGCCTGAACTACGCTGAGGTAGGTCCTATGCCTGCGTAGGCCTGTCCCGCCGATTCTCGTCAACTCGCATAAGTTAGAAAATGAGGTCTCGTGTTTTCCGTCTTGTTGCCGCGTCGTGTCGGGAGGTTTATTTTCTCGTCCATTTCGATGTGTTGAATCGCGATGCTGGTAGACAGGCTGACTTTTATGAGGCATAGACGAGTAATTAAGCCTTTTGTGTTTTGGGTTGAGTATAGGCCTAAACGCCATGAATTTCATTCATTGTTGTGCCTTCTGAAATGGGAGAGTCTAATGGCTGAGCTGGCTCAGCTAGATTTCAAGGTTGAGCTATGAATTGTTTCATAGCTCAAACACAAATTCAAGAACTCAATCTCAAACATTAGTCCTAACATCACAATGCTTCCAACAGCCCACAAATGCAGGCATGTCTTTCAAGGTAAAGGAAGGTGTTTGCTTGTGGGATGATTTTGAGCAATCTCTTTTGACCTGCCAGCACAAAACTAGGTAGCCTATTGGGAAGTGAGGTAATTCTTTATTATCATGATGCACCTGGTGTGATATTAACTTAGTTGACAAATGGAACTGATGAATGTCTCTCATCTGTTAAATGATATACTAAAGAACAAAGCAATTCCAGGCTTCAAATAGCCTCACAGGTGCCTGTCACCCATTAAGGACTCGATTTCATGCATACTACTTGGGCTTTGAGTGAGTCCTCTCTACCCGTATGACATGTGAAATCCTGCATCTTGATAGGTACTCTTTGGCAAAATTTGCCGAAAACAATATACATTGCACTTTTAACATGATGAAAGCCATCACAGGAATGTGCAACAGCCTTTATGACTTTTAAGTCCAACCTTAGATGCCTGCTTTCACTTCAGAAAGCCAACTTGGCCAAAACTTAGAGGCCAAGCTCTATATATAGAATGTAGAAGTCATCAACTGAGGAGAAATTATGAGTCAGGAGACTTCCATCTTTTCCCTTAAGTCAGGGCTATAATAATCATAGACACTGCCTTTTGAAATAATGATGTCCTTACTTGAGAAAGTGGTACTGCTCAAATCTTAGTTGGCCATTGCATTATTTCTCTGTGTAAGTTTTTTAAGAACTTTTTGCCAGATAGATTTGCTTATAAACTCATAGATGCACACATGGAGAATGATCCTCTGGAGACTCACATGAACATCATCCTTATCCTTTGCTAAGCATTTTGATATTTGTTTCTCCTCTTCCAGTTGACTTATGATGAGGAGTGCTGAAGTTGAGATCAATGATGCCCCCTTACCTGCAAGGAATGTCCTGACCAGGGGACTCACTCAGGTAAGTATAAGTTGCTGGAAGTGGAATGTTGAGCCAGAAACCTAATTTAATTCCATTCTAGTCCAATCATTTTGTACATATTGTGTGAGATTCTTTATTCTTAAAGGCTCTGGCTTGTTATCGAGTTGGAGTAATTTCAGTAACTGAAGTGGGTTATTTGCTCAGTGGGCTGAGCCAGCCTGGGATCCTGAGTTTGAGTTGGTCAAACTGTTTTCTGATAATATGTTCTTGGCATGCTGTATATGTAGGATGAGCTTCACCGAGAGACAGGAGCAGCCATTTCAACAAGGGGGAGGTTCATGACACCTGAGGAGAAAGCCCGGAATCATACAGACAGACCCCTCTATCTTCATGTTCAAGCATCTGAACCTTATGCATTGGACTGTGAGTTGAACTCAGTATTTCTTCAAGGCCTGAACCTGAATTATATTGTAATCAGAGGTAAAATAACATCAATGATGCTTTGTATCATGCTTCACCCAAAGTGCTAAAGAGAAAGAATCCTCAACAGAGAATGTGATATGTCCAATATTAATATGGAATCAAATTCTGACCAGGTGAGAAGATATTAAAGTAAATGAAACCAAAACGTCGAACTTGAACTTCTTGTTAGCCCATTTTCTTAATGTAGATGATATATTAGACAAATAAAGCTGAATTCATGTGTAAAAGTTGAAATACGACAGGGCAGAGGAAGTAAATTCACTTGAAGTGATTCACTTGCCCTTTGAAATGGAATAATTTAAATTGATGGAAAATCATGGAATCAGGCATTTTAAGACACTGATATTGAATATCAGCCAAAGATTGTTATGTCTATAAATGGTCAGGCAAGGAGGAAGATTTATAATTTTATGCAAGCAGTCTTATGTTTCAGACTCCTTAAAACTTTTAAACATTTCCCTTGATGCAGTGGCTGTGAAAAAAATACATGAAATAATTGGGAGGTACGCCCGGTCATCTCATGGAGATCCATCTTCAAAGTCATCCTATGACAGCTTACAACAATCGCTCGTCATGGGAAAGATCCTCCAGGCAAAGGTGTTTGTTGGCATTGATGTTGCCCGTGCTGAGTCTCTCCAATTTGATGTCAGAGGGAAAATTCTTGGCACTGGGGGCTCCAACATTCAGTACATTGCCTCAGAGACAGGGGCAACTGTGAAACTGACAGGCAATGGCTGTGGTGAAGAAGCCTCCAATGAAGCCCTTCATCTCCTCATTGAGTAAGTTTTCTGCAGTATCTGATAGGAAAAGTTCCACTATGATTTACTTAATATGTGCAATTTTCACATTTTAATGGAACCCTGGTATTCAGAGAACAGTTCTGGCATACATTTTTCTATCATCTCCTAGGCATGCAGCACTGGAAAAGCTGGAACAAGCCAAAGACTTGGCTTTGAATTTGGTTGAGACAGTGGGGAAAGAATTTGTGGAGCATGAGAAGACGATTTCAAGCTGCCCGCCCCCCCCACATCTTTCAACTGCATCCTCCACTGTCACGCTCATCAATCATTTGGTTCCTCCAAATGCTCATCTTCCTCTCACTTCCTCAGCACCAGGTAAAAATTGCCTTGCTGTCAAATTTTAACTTCAAGGTGATCTCTGAATGGGTGTTTTCCAAGTTGAGTGATTTGAGGGATTGAACTCCTAATTACATGTTTTGACTCCTACTTTTTGACAATCAAAACTTATTCTTTGCACTAAGTAGCCGTGTTGCCGCAATTGTTACGTTGAAGGATATTTTATCACTTTCTAGGCCTGATATATTATGAACAGATTA
This sequence comes from Darwinula stevensoni, assembly GCA_905338385.1. Taxonomy (NCBI): domain Eukaryota; kingdom Metazoa; phylum Arthropoda; class Ostracoda; order Podocopida; family Darwinulidae; genus Darwinula; species Darwinula stevensoni. The sequence continues at coordinate 14,274 of CAJPEV010002492.1, read as the reverse complement.
TCTGGCAGGATTGCTCTTCATATGCTTTTGCTTTAGGGTTAAAATTTGGGCTTGGGGATGAAATTCATGGTTAGATTTTTCTGTCCTGGAAATGCAGGCCTGTCCATTCAGTGGGGATTTTGGAAGGAGCCTGTGTTTTCATGAAAGAAAAGTTACATGAATATATCATGTGCTGATCATCTGAACCTCATAAAACCATGAGTACCTTAACATCCCATTCTATGACAAAATGGCTGTTAAATGCTAGGAGGTGTAGGGTAATTTTGGGGAATATGGCCCTACAAAATGAAACCTGGTCATGGCCATCAAGGTTGAATTTGACACTTACAATGTTTCTAAAATATTGATTGATATCTCCGTTGCTAAATACCAGCAAGGCATATGCAAAAAAAAAAAACCATGGTTATGGCACCTTTGGGTCTTTTTCAAGTAGGTCTCAAGAGGCCATATTAACCCTATAGTTGGGGGAGTATGGCCACTTATGAAAAAACAACTTCAGGCTGTCCAGGAATGTGTGAAATATGCTGTAACATGCTGACTATCTTGAAACATGATAAAGGACTCTCAGCAGTCGAAAAAGAAACACCAACTGCACCAAGGACAATCAAAGAAGTTGACATCATTCGAGGAACCATCGTGGAAAGCAGGATCGCAATGCTTTTGCTTTTGAGTAACCTTGCATGTGATTGGGAGACAATATCTAGAGACTGTGTGTGTGTAAGAGGAGCAATCAAGTATAGATGTGCTACAAGTGTAAAATAAGAGGTCTTACATTGCAGGAAAAATGTTGCCTAGTTTTTGCATGTATGGATAAATAGTTCAGCTGTCTTCCTTGATCGTTTGGTTGAAAGGGTAAGGAAATTAACCTTTGAGAAATTGCAGTTTACTGCACTTGAAACATTGTGACTTTCAAACCACAGTGGCTTCTTTTCTCTCCAGTCATCTCAGAATTGTGTGCATTGCTGATTGTGGTAAAATGGTGAATTTCCATTCTTTGGTTCTTGGCAGTTCATGTGGTGCTATCTGGTCAAGCGAATCCTGCAACCTCTTCATTTGCTCCAGGTAACTTCAGAGGTTTTTTGGATTTTGAGTGACATAGGGAGAATAGACAGATGAAAATGTAAAGAATATCCTTGAAAATGATGGGCTATCTTGTTCTTGGGAAAGAGAAGCTTTCACCTGGAATGTCTAATTGGTAATGTAAGAGTAGATCACAGATGGCTCCAATTTTATTTATTTCTTCCTTATTGTGTGTTAGTTGCACCAAATATAAGAGAACTGGAATAAGGAGTTTTGAATTTCAAGATATGTCTTATATTCAATTCAAAGCCTTACTGCTGTGGGGATATTCTTGCTGTTTCATTTTCCTGCAGAGGAATAGACCTGTTAAACTTTGATCTTCACTGAGGTATTGGTTATGGTTACTCTCATTGCTGTATTGAAGTGTTGAGAGAATGAAGGGTCTGGGAAGCTCAAAAGTGGAGTTGGGACATGGAAATTAGAGGCACCTAAAACCATTAGCCATGAAAGTTGGATTGTGTTTTATGAAGGAGGTGAGTGGGTGAGACAGTTTCCAAAATTTCTACTGGAACAAACATTGATCACATTCATGAAAGCAATCCAATTTTTACAGTTTATGGTAGAGTGTATTTCGCAACATTGTTTACCTGTACCTCCAAGGAAATTCCTTGAGCTATTATTATGCTATTGATTGTGGAGTTTGTCCTGATGAGAGGAGGAGGAATAGAAGTTTTTATCTCACTAATCCAGCCTAGAATATATGTTAACATGAAAGTCCTGCCTATTCTCACTTCTCTTGGACCACCCTGTGGTCACCTTCAGAAAGATGAAGCCCATGGGCTTTTCCCTATCTCATTCTAATGTTTTTATTGTGCAAGGATGGGTTGTGCTCAGTTTTATATGAAAAATTTATCCCAACAGGACAAGAAGTTCTACCGGTCTGTGTTCACTTGTCTCTGGCTCCAACTCCTCAGCCAGGTGGGAACTTCTAGATTTTTATTTGTTTAAATTTAATGTGGTAGATGCTACTTATGGTTTGGCATGTTGATAGAGGCAAAATTAATTTGAGTTCAGTTGCTTTTCTATGTGAAATTAAAAAAAGGATAATTTTTCTGATTCATTTATTCAATCAGTATGTCACGTTAAAGATGAAAAAGTATGAAAAGTATAGCGAAAGCAGTATTTGCCTGAAGTTGTAAATGCCAATCATAGAGAATTTGCATTTCATCCATAGCATGTTCTTGCAGTTCTGAATCTTTCCCTTGAAAGTCATAGGCTTATAAATTTGCTTTCAGAAGTAAATAGTTTTCCATTCAATATGTTAGTGTTAGGTTATTTATTGTGGTTAGTGGTGAATATGATGCTGTGCCACTGTTTTTATTTGTCAAATGTAAGTTCACCTACCTAAATCCTAGTTTATTTTGTGCTGTTCATTGGAAGAAATGCATGTTCAAGATCCCTGTTCATTTTTCCTGTAATGACTTTTGAGACTGGTGCCCAGCAGGTTTGGAGGTACTGGCAGGTGGTGGATCTCAGTCGCAGGTGGTAAATGCATACCTGCACATTCCACTGATGCATCCGATTCAGCAGGGAGATGCTTCTGGTGCTCTCACATCATCTCCTCTCTTGATTCAACCTGCAGCATCCACACAAGTGAATTGAGTTTAATCTCTTCAGGGGAAACATTATAGATAGGTCCAGTCATATGTATTTACCTCAATATCTTAGATAAATCTTGACAAAATGTATGCCTGGGGCTGGCTACTCAAGTCTATGTGATGCTTCAAAGTGGAACAAATAGGTATTTGGGAAAGGGTTTTGTTCATTGCATAGATTTTAGGATTCCTTTCATTCTATCTTTATATCTTTGCTAGGGACCTAAATTCATCACAAGAAATTGTGCTTGTATTTCTAGACACCTGGTGTCCCTTCAGTTTCTTCACTTCCACCATTGAATGTCCCTCCTCCCTCCCAGATTGCCCTACATGTAAGCCCTCAATCCATGAACTTGCCAAATTTTAGCCAGAGAGACTGTCTATTTGTGAATACATCACATTCTTCATCTATCTTCTATCATTCTTTCCATGATGGCAGACGGCAGTATCAGGAACAACTGCTCCTGCAATATTCACTCCTGTGTCAAGCATAAATCCTTCCCTGATGTGGAATCCAGTGAGTGTCAGTCATGGAGCTGTAAGTTCTGTCATCCCACCTATGTCTGGCCAGGCACCAATGTCTGCAATTGGGACATCTATTGGGACTGTTCCTGTTATGAATCAGCAAGTACCAGTACTATCCTCTAGACCTGCTACAACGTTTACAGCTCCCACTGCTTCCTTCCTTCAAGGAAATATTCAATTTCCATCACCTATCCAGGTGTTTTATTTGTTGGCTATATGTCTCAGTTCATGTTGAACCATCTCTAAAATATTTTTTTTTTAGGTTTCCATTCATCACTTGCTACCTGCAATGCAAGGCCTGAATCAACAAGCATCAACTGTATCAGTACCAGTAGCAGTACCTGGAGGACCAGTACAAGAGGTCATGCAAGTACCTCAGCCCTTCTCAATGCCAGGTGTCACCATTCAGGTGAGTTTTAACTCTGTAGTTTTAGGCTGGAGACTGTGATTAACCTTTTGGGATCAGAGTATTTTGAATATGTTGACACTGCCTTTGGAGTTTTTTCTGTAATTTGTCTCTGTATGAACATGAGGTAATTCAGGTGTGAACCCCAAAAGGTTAATAATTCATTGTTGCCACTTCCAACCCCATATCTCCTATTTAGGCATATTCTCCTGCTGTGAGCTCTGCACCTCCAGTCTCAACATCTGCAATGACAATCTATCAACCCCCTCTTCTGGCAACAGGGTGAGTAGCAAATCAAATTGTAATTTTATTCTTGAATAAGTTTTTACATTTTCCCATTTTGCAATGAGTCCCCTGAGTGAGGTATTCTGGAACCTGTGTATTTATTGCATATCAATGTAGTCTAACTTCTCTCTGAATCAAGTACCATCAGAAATCATGAGGTCTTAGGATATGAAACCTTGGTAGGTGCTTCTATCACTTGGGTCTAGGTTGGGTGAACGTTGGGGACCTGCTCTACCTCTCCCATTTGACATGTTAGATTCCTGACACTAAGGGGAAGAGGCATGAAATACAGTTTTGCTGCCTACTGTCTCTATCCTGGTCTGAATATAGTCACAAGACTCTTTCAGATGCGTTTGTCCCATTAAAATATATACTTGAACAAATCAGAGGCCCATTTTCATGAATCTATCTAGATAAGGCAATCCTGGTAATATTATAGAGGAAATAAGCAGTTCTGCTAAGTTTACTTGTTTAACTGATCAAGGTTATTTTCTGAAGCAGAAAAACATTGAGTGCAATTAATTAGCTTTAAGTTTTTTTTGCAAGAATGACTGTTCTTATAGAGAATGTGCAATGAATTGTCAGCAGTGTCAAGAAAGAGTATCCTTTGAGTAAATAGAGTTTGATCTGAACTTTACTGGTGTCTCCTATATCTCTTATAGCAATGAAAAATAATTATTGTGCTTTGTTGATTGTCATGTATATGATAAAACAACAACATTGTTGTTTTGGACTGACCTCTTGTGGCATGTCAAAAAAATAATTCCATTATTCAAAAGCTATGAATTTTATACAGGGTGTTAAGATAGTTGTGTCCCATTGCAATACACCTATAATCTCAGCAAAAAGACTAATATTAGGAAAAAATTTTTATGTACAATAACAAGGACACTTAACTGATTTAGAATCACTTAATAGTTTTCAATATAACTGCCCTTGGCATGGATGGCAAGGTTCAGATGACCCATGAAAGCATCAAATGATTTTCGCAAGCCTTCCTGTGGAATTCGCTCCCATTCTCAGTTTGATAGGTTGAGAGAATGCAAAGAGCAGTGTTTTGTAGCACACACTTAGCTCTCCAAGATGGACCAAATTGAAAAATCTAAAGGGTTGACATCAGGGGAGTAAGGGGGCCATTGTGAAGTCAGAATGAAGGCAGGGACATTTGTCCACAGCAACTCATGGGTCATCTGCGCCTTGTGAGCTGGTGCTGAGTCCTGCTGGAAGACCCAATTGTCACCATTGAAATGATTCGTGGCCCACAGACCAGGCAGTCTTCCAGGATGCTTTTCTGGTATGTTTCAGAGTTGACATTCGGCACGAAAACGAGCGGAGTGCGTCCATAAGCGGTAATCCTGACCCAGACCATTTCAGAAGCCACCCTTGATGCCGAGTGGCTTGAAAATTTTCAGATTTAGATTTTTCAATTTGGTTCATCTTAGAGAGCAAAGTGTGTGCTACAAAACACTGTTCTTTGGATTCTATCAAGCTATCCTTGAACTGAGAATGGGAGCGAAAATTCCACAGGAAGACTTGCGAAAATCAGTCTTATGCTATCATGGGTCATCTGAACCTTGTCATCCATGCCAAGGGTGGCTATATTAAAAACTATTACATGATTCTGAATCAGTTGAGTGTCCTTGTTATTGTACATAAAAAATGTCTGATTTTGATTTTTTTTGCTGAGGTTATTGGCATATTGCAATGGGACACAACTTTAACACACTGTACTTTCACACCCTTACTTTCCCCTTACATCTACTTGATGCTACATCCTTCTGAATGAAAATTTATAATATTTCTAGCATTCAGACTGAAGTACAATTCTCAGCTCTGAAATCACTCCTTGTGCAAAGTCCTGAAGGAACAAGAATTCATTTCCAGCAAGTCTTGAAATGAAGTAGGACTTACTAGAAAATGTCCCTCTAGAAATGTGTTCCCAGAACAAGACTTGGCTGGAAATGAGATTATTTTGTGTTCAGGACTTAGTTCTAAGATTCAATTCAGGCAGAGAGGTTCAGCTCCATGAGTGCTTCAATAAGTAGCTAATGTATGTTGCAATAACTGCTAGATTTGGAAAGATTCAAAGGTACAAAAATTGGTTTTAAAAGGGTTGACTGAGATGAAAATTAATTGCAAAAATGTATGCAATGTTCTTAATTCTTGTTGCAAAATCTTTTTGCCTCAAGTGATTTTTGAGGGGAGCTTGCAGAAACTGTGTAATGATGCAGTATTGGGCATGAGTCAAGCCGAAACCAATTTCTGCACAAGTTTTGTGCTATTTTTACATGATGTTGTTCTGTAATAGTAAAAATGTTTATGCTCAACAGAGTGTCATTTCCTTGCCAAATGTAATTTGCAAGACAGAAAGAAGTCCACTGAAGATAGGAGATAGTGAATAAGGGATGGAGTGTATGTATTCCCTCTCCCCATTCAGGCATTTGTCTTTATGTGGGTGGGATGTTGGCTTGTGCCATGAACTAGACATTAATGAATTTGTTCTCAGCTTGCTCCTTTGAGAAAATTTCCTGTTCGTTTCTATTCATTTGCAAGCAAAAGTAGTATAGTCAAACCTTGTTATAGTCTCAGGGACCAGAACAAAATTTTATTATAAGGAGGTTTTTATTATGTTGAGGATTTATTCACATCCCTAAAGAAGTCCTTGCTCTTAATATATTGGAAATATATGTACTGTACAATATGCATAGCTACATGTTGATTTGTTATAGTGGCTACATTTTCTCCAATTTTCAATTAAACACAGCAAATATTCATACCTCCTAACAGGCACCAGACTATGTAAATAGCTTTTGGGCTTGAAGATAATGTAAAAAAGTGTTTCAATTGGTGTTTCAGAGCTAGAGTTTCTCCTTCCAATACTGCGTGGGTGGGATTTTTCAGATTTTTAAGGTGGAATGTGACTTAATGGAGCATGGCCTACTGAACTTTGTTTTTGAAAGTAAGATTAAAATTCTCCCTTGTTGGCCAAAGCAATTTGATGGCTTTCAAAATATAATGTGATTGAGGTATGAGGAAGTTCTGTCATTAGCTGCTGGAGTGACATGTGGAATCATAGAGTAAATGGGTATTTTGCACTCCTTTTATGAATGCCTTTTCAAAGAATGATTTCAATTGTAATTGAAGCCAATTTGTATAAATAGCACAGTAGCAAGAACTACAAGATTTTTATGTTGATACAAGTAATTAAAATGCATTGCATCAAGTGTGTGAAATTCCTGACTGATGAGATTTCTCTTTCAGTTTGAGGTCAATTCACACTCTATACTCCTTGATATGCATTTGGATGTCATTAATGCTGCATTTTTCTTCCAGTTTTGACATATGGAACTTGACCTCTGCTTCACCTGACACCCTTGGAAGTTGGCAAATGTGTAAGATGTTCCAATCCCCCCCCCCCCCAAGCCACCATAGTGAGTTGATATCTAGGACTCACGAAAATGCACATGAAGAGTCAAAGAAGGCTTGCTATCTTCCAGGGGTGTCAATTGATTGACAATACAGTATTGGCAATACAGTATTGTCACTTGCTTGGTTTTGGTTCACTGATGGCATGGCTCCTTTTCAGATTAAATCCTCCTCATAAGGAACATTCTCCTAGAGGGAAAGCGGGTGAGAATAAATGGAGCCCCCCAGGAGGGAAGCGGACAGGTTTGTGACTGACCAATTTCTCAATTCATGATTCTTTGTCTCTTCTTTCCAGTGGACATTCAATCCAGTCTCTTTTCCAGGATTTTTTTTTTAATGACAAGCACCATGTGTCTAGGCACAGGAATTGATTCTGCCCTTCCTCTCTCTCTTCACAATTTGACTTATATCCTTCTGCCTTCTGTCATTTTCTCCTTAGAAGCATAGCCTGCTATGTTGCATGTAGGCCTGTCACTATTTCCACTAGGAAACAGGAAGTCAGTATGCAGCTCGGGCAACTTCATTCCTCATTTTTACAAGCATTAGGGAACACAGTGACTTGCAATTTAGTAGCAGTAAGATTTTTATGCCCAGCTCTTAGATAAAAATGAAATGAGTTAGAATACTTGCCAAGTGGGTCAGCTCCCATTTGCTACCCCAACTCAATCATTTTCAAGTGCAAGGAAATGTATATAATGTATGGTCTGCACAAGTTGACATAATCAAGTGGGAACTTGCTTTATGGACCTGACCTAATAATGCATGTTGGCATGAGGAGACATTTGCTTTCTTTAGCCCTCTATCTTCATCTCTAAGTTACAATGGAATGATGTTGCTATGCAGTTAGTTTTGTTTATGGAGTGCCTGCAGTGCACTCTGTGGAGCACCAAGATATTGGTATGGTCTTTCAGGAACTCTTGTTACAGGATCTGTTCTCTTCAGCTGTCGCAAAGCCCCTGCATGAAAAGTTCTAAGTTTCACAAAAGCTTGGTTTCTTGCCTTTAGCTGCTGTGTTCATCTGTCCAATTGCAATTGCCTGTGAAATGTTGAGAGTTAATTGAATATGATTCATATGCCTATGATCCCCCTTCTTTTGGATGAGCAGTATGTTGACTGAAAAAAATCTTGGTGTAATGTCTTGTCTTGTTACAAGGAAAGAGGTGGTAAGTCTGTAATGTCATTAGTCACTTATGATAATGTGGCCACTTCCTTCATGAACACACTTTGCAACCATTGAAGCTATATGTTGCCTGTGATTTTTTCTGGTTGATTAGTGAATTAGGTCTGTAGTGAAAATGGAATTCTTGTGCTCCTAATAATGTTCCCATTCATCCACATGACATGCATGCAACACACACCTGTATTTTTCTGTGAAGGCACAGAGCTTGAAGACAGTCAGTGTGTAGTTCTGTGCTGGTATTCCACAGGTGAGAAGTTGGAGAAAGGCAGAACTGATGGGAAGAAGCCTAGGGGATCCCTCAGTGCACTCTCAGGTCAGTGGAATCACTCCATTTGCTAAGAGTCCTGATCTTAGCTTTTTTTTTAAACATTGGCCCTATAAACAAGTTGTCTTTTCAGTTTACACTTCAGACGAGGAGGAGTCACGGAACAGCCCTGGCCCAAAAAAGTCCCGTTCTTTCCCGCAAGATCCAAGTCAATCCTGGATCTCTGGATTGCCAGATCTCACCATCCCACCACCACCACCACCTCCTCCACCCCCGCCAACAGGCCATGTTTCTCCATTGGGAATTGGGAATGGTCTCATGCCGACCCCCGTGTTTCCCCATGCCCAGCAACAACAGCAGCCCTTGCTACCCTGCCCCCCTCCTTTGATGGATCAACCCCCTTTCCTTCCTCGTCCCCTTCTTCCCAACCACCCACAGGAACCACAAATACTGGGGTATCAACCTCAGCAACAGGAACCCTCTATGGTGCAGCAAGTCATCTTTCCACACCAATTAACTGCATTGCCACAGCAGGTCATCCTACCCCCTCATTCGACCATGGGCCCTCCCCAGCAGCCATTCTCAGTCGCACAGATGACCGGAAGCATGCCGCAGCACCATTTTACACAGGCACCGACTCAAGGACAACAACAGGCTCAGCTGTTGCCACAGTCAGCTGTGCTGACAGTACCACCTCCTCATCTCCAACAGGCTGCTTCTGGTGGAAGGAATCAGCTGTTTCAGCCAGTTCTTAGTTATGTCTTACCACGTCCACCAGAGACATGTATGCTTTGACCTGATCTGTCTGTGTGATTTCAGGAATCTTGATTGCATTTCTGAATGCTGTGAAATCCCTTCTGAATAAAATGAAATGTAGTTTTCTGTACAGATATGGTATTTATTTGAATTATGACTGTTCGGGAATTTTTCCTTCATTTACATTTGTCTGGTGAAGAAAGCGAGATGTTCTGTTTCCTCCAGTATGGACATCCAGCCACAAGCAAATATCTTGTTCCGTGTGCACTATTGCATCAGGGAATCTGCAGGACCGAATTCAGTGGCGTAGCTACCGAATGTGTAGGCGGTGCGACTGCACCGGGGCCCACAGGCCAAAGGGGCCCACGCGCCGAGCTACGAAGAGCTACGAAGTTGACAAAAGGAATCAAAGGAGTTCAACGCGACACTGCACAGACATCTCGCTACTGGGACGCCGCTTTGTGTGCTTAAATGAAGGGGTGGCTACTTCAAATACTATTCACCCAAGGTCGGATTAAGGGGGGGCAAAGGGGGCTGTTGCCCCGGGCCCCGCTTTTCCAGGGGGCCCTTCAAGGAAATTAAACACGTTAGGTATTTGCGTAAAGTAGCAGTGGGTGAGAGGGACCAAGAATTCACTTGCCTCTGGCCTCGCAACATCTTGATCCAGTTCTGCATTCACCCTTTCACTAGTGGCGGATCCAGAAGAGGGAGGGCGACTACCCCTCCTCTGGCCAAGTTCGCAGTCTATTTTTTTAAATTTATTTAGAAAGCACATAAATCAATTTTTAGTAGCTAATATTAAATGGATATTCAGAGTTTTTACCCCAGACGAAAATTGAATAAGGCGATAGGACGGATGGTGGTGGCAGATAAGGGGAGGGGGGGGGGGGGGGGGGGGGGGAAANGAGGGGGGGAGGGCGGGGAACTAGGAAACAGGCCCCCCCCCCCCCCAATATCCACTTCCTTGCATACTGACTTCAGCGACCGACGACGATTTATATGCTGCCGGAGAAAATCAGCAAAAAAAATTGACGCCCACATAATTCAATAGTAAGAAATTAGAGAGCGGGCCTCGTATCATTCCTTACAAATTGCTCAGTAGTGAAATGAAGCGGGCCCGTGCGACCATTCCTCGCCAGTTGCTGGAAATGTAATGGCACTGCGCCGGCTGAGTTCATGCCTAGAATAGTAAGTGGCGACAAGTCATGCTTTCATTATTACCAGCCAGAGTTCAAGGCTCAGAGTAGTCAATGGATTACAAAAGGTGACGGCCCCCCCCTTTCAAGGCGAAAGCAGCGCCCTCTGTTGGAGAAAGAATGGTCACTGTCATCTGGGACTTCGAGGAAATTTTGTTTATTGAGAGGCTCCCGCACAAGCAAATGATCAACAGTGCCTACTACATCCCGATTTCGACCCAAGTTGAAGCAGCCAGTAGAAGACAAGCGCCGCGTCAATCGGCCGTGTCAAGTTTCACTCCAAAGAGACAACGCCCGGCCTCACACCAGCCAGACAACACCGACTGCGACGAAGAATCTACGAACTGCTGCCGCACCGAGTCCACTCGCCGGACCTTCCTCCCAGCGACCACTGTCTTCCTCAGAAATAACAAAAAAAATCTAAAAGAAAAAGAAAAGCGCCATTCGAATTCGCAGGATCTCGCTTCTGCTGCGAACCATTGGGTTTAAAGCGACCCCAGAAAACTGCTCCGTCGAATGACTCGGAACGTTGATAGAAAAATAGCTGAAATGCGTGCAGCTGCGCGGGGAGAACATCGAGAAAGTTCACTTAGCTGCATTTCGTGTTTCGACTCGATGTAGCATAAAATATTCTCGAACTTAAGGGATGACCCTCGTAAGTACGAAGAATGCGAAACAATTTGTTGCCAAATTTCACTTGGGTGCGAAAGGAAGAAGAGAAATCCATGCGAATATTTGGCACGCAATATTTAATCCAACTTCTTTGCCAAAAAAAAAACTTAATTTCTAGAAAAACCAAATTTGATCGAGTTGGGAGCGATGCCTTCAACATTATTATATCCGCCAGCAGCATATTTCCCCTCTAGCAACTGTGCTGAACGAGATCTGAGAGATCGCTCGTGAAGAAAAGCGTCTTCATGTCTTCCAGCACCGAAGCGATCGTTCTCCAATAAAAAGGTCAAGATGAAGAAAAACATTGTAGAATTTTAAAATCTTGGAAATCCACTACAATCCGAAATTATTTTCGAGAAATCCATTCAGATTTAAACGTGCAGAAATCCAAGTTTGCACATTCCGGCGCTCGCAATTTTTTGCTTCTGCAGTTTCATACGATCGACGCGTGATCGGATTAATTACTCATCCGAAGATTAAGCATCATTCCTGGCAAATTTTACAACAGCTGATGGCGCCCGACGAGTCCGTCCCCCAGAAGAATATTGTAGGACGAACGAGTTTAGATATTTTATACACGTAATTTAAAGCAAAAAAGAATCACAGAAATAAAGAAAAAAAAAAAGTAAAACGAGATTCCCATGGAATCCACTCAGTCGCTCAAAGAGAAACCAAAGGAGAGCAACAAAAAAAAAAAAAACAAAGCCGGCCGGGGATTAAACCCTGGTCCTCCTGAAAGCCGGTCGGGCATTTAATTGTTACATCACCGAACCCGGGTTGATCGCATATCCTTCTCGATGTCCTTATTCCTATCTTACCTTGGATGGAATTTCTACTATGGTGACTTAGGCGTCTTCTCGCTTTTGATTTGGGAGCCTTGGTTCTGACAGCTTTAGCTCGCAGATGGTTCCCGTGCGAGAATATCATTTCAACTGACCGTTTTTTCATCTTTCACTGGTGGAAATGAATATAATTAAAGGGATTGGACTCTTTCCTCCCCGGAGATGTCCTGAAAGATTCACAACGTCACACTGCGTCAAACATGACGTCACGTTATAGAAGGGTTCAAAATACTCGCTGGAATTATTTTTGGACTCCTTTTCTCTCCCTTGTGCTAAAGATAGCGTAGCAAATTTTTTATTCGTCTTCATAGTATGCTCTTGAAAAGAGAAATAGATGGGGTAAAAGGGCAGCTCCTTAAATACAACTCCTATTCAACAACAATGTTAATTCCTTTTTTTCAGTTTATCGAAGGATTCCACTACGCAACGTTCTGGGATCACTAGCGTTGGTCTGCGTGCATCCTTGAGGCAAGAACCGTTATGGAAGAAATCAGTTAACATGCTTTTCCCAGCTTTTCACGCATTTCCCAAGTAGCTGAAAAAAAAGCCAGTCGATTTAAAGATACCAGCCCCTCGGGGTGGTGTAACTTCAGGGAATAGATCTACATCTGAGAGTGTGACTCTCTGGGATCGTCCTGGTACTCGGCGAAAGAAGTGGCTCTGTCACCAGGCAAACCTGTCTTGTCAACGGTCTCGGATCAGACGGGATTACCCTCAGGCATCATCGTTTCCGATGTAGGAAGAAGGAAGCGCGGGGGAGGGGACAAGGAAGAGGCGCGCGTCGCCCCATTCATGCGCAATAACCTCGTTCGCCCCAGGAAATTTCCTCCCCCCACAGTTTTCCGTTAGAAAGTGTCGCGAGTGGAAGTGCTTTTACTATAGTGATTATGACATCTTTATAAAATTTGTTGCTGCTTGTCTATGAATTTTAACATGATCTTGCCCATTTTAGCCGATTTAGCGGATCCGGTCGCGGATCTGGTCGCGGATCTGCCTCCTGCTTGAGTCCTATGTTAGTGATAATGATTTTTTTTTTTAATTTTTTGTTGCTTGCCCATGCATTCTAACATGATCTTGCCCCCTTCTTAGCCGATTTAGCGGATCCGGTCGCGGATCTACCTCCTCCTTTAGTCCTATTGTAGAGATTATGAAATATTACCTTTTTCCGATGTATTTCAGAATCGTTCCTGGATGGAGACACAACCGGACGGGTTTACGTTCCGTGTTGTAACATTTGCGGGATTTTTTCTCTCTAGGACTGATCACCACCAACTGAAGATGCTTCCACCCTTTCGTCCTTTGATGGTTGGTATCATATTCCATATATGTAATCATCTGGATTTGTTTATGTATATATATTCCCTGATGTTTATGCTTTTTTTTTCTCTATTGCACCCGATTGTGGCGTGAAGTTCCATGAGATCAACTGTTCAAATTCTTCGACCTTGGACGTCATTTTTGTAGAACCACGAGTCGCTCGATTCCGGGCGACCGGGCGACAAGCAAGAACAAGCCACCTGATAAGTACTTCTGGCTCTAATGACCTGTGAGGTACTCTAAAGCGACTTTTTTTCATCTCTCCTTTCCTTTTCCGCTCTTTGTCTCTTAATTTTTCTCCGACGATTGTAAATATCGACTTTGATATTTCCCCCATATCTCAGACGAGGAAGTATGGAGCATATTATGGAGTCTCGGCCCGTTAGAGACGTCGGATAAAGCGAAATACTTCCTCGTCGTCTCCATTCCGATCCAAGAGTGACGTGAACAAACGAGCCCACTCGAATCCAGGTACCAAATTTCATATCAATTGCCGCTTGTGCCTCATGTTTTTTTCATGGAAAGATTCATTCCACGAATTAATATATCTTCAGAAGGGAAGGAGAGAAATCGGGACTGTGGGACTCGATGAAGCGATGCCACTGTATGCCCTGCTTTTGGACGAGTCGGTCGAGCACTTGTCCTAAGCCCCACCGTTCTTCACGAGTGACCTCGCCTTTCCATTAAGACTCTCTCTGGCGCATCCAGTCGTCCATCGGCATGCCCTTC